>JAKSZU010000002.1:99848646-100093001 GCA_026018925.1 Tupaia tana | reverse complement strand
GTAGGATTACTCCTCAAATGTCTATAAAATGTTTTATTTCCATCTGAAATGTCCAATAGATTAATGCGGAGTGGTAGAGCAGAGACAGAGAGGGCGGATTTTTTTTTTTTTTTTTTTGAGAGGTTTTTGCTATAGGGTTATAGGGTCCTTGTACTCACTGGAAAGACAGAGAGACAAAAAGCGAAAAATCACCCCCAAGGGGGGATCACCATGCCACAAACCCTTTTCCATTCTTCTCTCAGGAACTTGAGCATGAACACACACATGCCTGGCATGAACTTCAAGCCACCAGCTCTGGGATTCAAACCGTGGTCAACTATGTGGGAGTCCAGCAATATAACCATTACACCATCTGCTGGTCCTGACATGGTTGAATCTTGAAGCAGCTACATTTCCAATGATGGCTGGGCCAAGACTTATGATAATGGGAATTTGACACCGCCCCCACCCCAGGAATAACCATCTTAAAGGGGATGAGATCCTAAAAAAAGAAGAATTGAAGTTTTAGAGATTAAGCAGCCAGAGGCAGAAACGTTTTGTTCACATCTAAGGAAATGCTGTCAAAAATACCAGCAGAGGAACTCTGAGTAGCCTGCAAAAGAAGCCATGAAATAGCCTACGATTATGCACAGGCAGGGGAAGGGGCATTATACTACGTGACAATGATTCAGACAGAGTATAGATATTTTTACTTATTCTTCTCTCTCTCTTTTGGAGATTTTTGCTGTAGGGCACGTGTGCTCGCCACAAAAACAGAGAAAGAGAGAGCATTCGAGAGACCACTCCCCACCGGGGGATGGTCATGCCGCAGTTCCTTTTCCTCCATTCTCTGCTAAGGATCTTGGGCACACATGCACAGGCGCCCAGTGTGAGCTTAAGCCACCAGGTCCGAGACTCTAACCACAGTCAGCCTACATGGGAGTCCAGAGACGTAGCCATTTCGCCAACTGCTGGTCCCTCTTTTTACTTATTCTAACAGATATTCATCTTATATTTAGTTTTATATTAATGATTCATAATGAAATCATTAGTGGAAACTTCTTGTTATTGAAGATTCCCATTTAAATAAACTTCAGGCCTGAGACCATCAAGATAGAACAGGAGGCATGGAGGTTAAGGTGCTGCATCACAAAGGCTGATTAAACCATTTGAGTCCTGGAACTGGAAGGTTGAGAATCATATTTGGCCTGTGAGGCCAAAATTTGAAGAGGAGAATGGAAAAGGGATTTTTGTCATGGCCATCCCCCATGAGGGGTGATTTCTCAATTTCCTTCCTTCTGTGTCTCTCTGGTGAGTGTTTGTGCCCTATACAAAAACAAAACAAACAACACATTTAATTACATTTAGTTACAAAAATGAAAATTTATTTGCTGATGATAATGTATATGGATAATATCTTTGATTTGACTAATGTACACTGTACTCATGCTGGGAAAAAACATATTGTACACTGAAAAGATGTACAGTGACTAAATGCAAATAAATAAAAATAAATAAAACCAAAAAAAAATTTTAAAGAGTAATTTAAAATTCTACAGTTCTATAGACTGGTTCTCATTTTAATCACCGAACTGTATTTTTTCAACAAGATTTCCAGAGGTTCTGTATATGCACTAATATTTAAATTGCTAATTCTGAATTACAAAATAAAACACTAAAAAAATACTGCTCAATGTGAAATCCACATCATTTCATTGCTTTCTTTTGTCCATTTTGATGTAAATGCATACATTTAATTTTAAAATTAAGATTTGAATTGATTTGAAATAAAATAAATTTAATTTTTGAACATTTTTAAGTTTATAAATACAATTATTCATATGAAAGGCATATAAATGTACACACATCTTTCTACTAATTCTCTGAAAAATACCTTATTCAAGTACTTTATGGGATGCCACCACTTTATTTTTATGTTTTTCTTTTCTTCTTATAGATTTTTTTTTTCTTTTTTTGCCATAAGGTTTGTGCAATTGCTGGAGAGAGACAGTGAGAAAGGGAAAATGAGAAATCATCCCCTAACCATGCCCAGGGGGAATGGCCATGCCATACTCCTTTCTCCTCCATTCTTCTCTCAGGGTTTTGGGCATGTATGCAAATGTTCCCAGTGTGTTTTTCAAGCCGCCAGGTCTAGACTCAAACTGTGGAGTCAGCCATGTGGGATCCAGCGTCTTAACCACACACTGCCTGTTGGGCCCCGATTGGCTTAGTATGCTCACTATAAATATATGGCAATTTACCCACGTTGTCATTAGTACCTATTTATTGCTGAGCAGTAATCCATGGTGTGGTTGTACCACTGTTGGTTAAACTATCATTGAAGGATTTCTATGCTGTTTACAAATTTTGGCTGTTATGAATAAAGTTGCTGTCACAGTTTTATGTAAGCACATATTTTTAATTCTCTGAGATAAATCCACAGAAGTGTTATTTCTTGGTTGTATGTTCAGTGTCTTAAGAAATGGTACAATTGTTCTCCAAGTGGTGTTATCATTTTACTTTCTCACAGTAAGTGTGAGTCATTCACTATCTCCACATTCTCTGCAATATATTTTGCTTTCATTGTTTTTTTCTTTCTTTTTTTTCTTTTTAGTCATTCTACAATATAGGTATCTAGTAATAGCTCACTGAGATTTTAATTTGCATTTCCCCCCTAGCTAATGATATTGAGAATCTTTTTATGTACTATTTGCAATCTGACTATCTTTTCTAGAGAAATGTCTGTTCATGTTTTGTCATTTCTAATTACATTCTTTCATGTTTAGTTTCTTTTAAAAATATACACACATACAGTTCTTAGTTTAATATGTGATTTTTCAAATGTTTTCCTCTAGTGTGCAGCTTGTATTTTTATCCTATTAATTAGAATTTTCACAAATCAAAATTTTGGTTTTTGTTTTGGTGTTTTTAAATTTTGTTGAAATCTAATTTATCAATTTTTCTTTTACAGATCCTGCTTTTAGATGAGTGACTAAAATCTATTGATCTAGATTTACATACCAAAGATTTGCTCTCATACATTTTTTTTAAAGTTTCACAATTTATATTTAACATTTAAATTGTGATTCATTTCGAGTTAATTTTTGTATGGCTGTGAATTTTGTTAAATTCTCTTTCTGTAATTGGTTGATATAATCATATGTCTTTTCTTCTACAGCATATTAATAGTGCCCATTTGATTAATTGGTTAGAAATAATCAATTATTCTTGATTCCCTGGAAGTAAACTTAATCACTTTATAATAGTTATAATGATATATTTATAGAACATATGGGGTAATATATACATGTATATATATTATGTTTTTATTGTTCATGTTGTTTTGATATTTTATTTTGATAGATAGCATCCTGTTTTTCAGTCTTAAAACAATGTTGACCATTACAGTATTTAAAAATAATGAAGTATTCAATACTTATTGAAAGAATAAATAAGAAAGTGATAAAATTATTATTTGGTAGAATAAATATTTACAGCTTACAAGAAAAAGAACAGTTTCATTATCCATCAACAAACTATTGGATAAACCAAATGCTTATTTTTTCTTTGTTCTTAACCAGAGTGAAATATCTGCATGCCCAGACTCTTTCTCTGCCTGTCCATACTACTAAGAAAGATAAATGGAAACAGTACTTACTCTTTTTTGCCTCTGTCCTATTTCTGACCATAAAAACTGTCACAGTGATCTATTAACATTGTGGATTTTTTTCTTTAGTCCAAGTGACAAGATTGCTATTTTTGAAATAAGTTCTATCTTTTTTACAGGGACAATGAATGATTAAAGGTTTGGGCACTGGAATTACTAAACCTTTGTCTAAGAATATAGGTGATCTTAAAGTTGACTTATTGTGATAGGAAAAAAAAGAAATTTCACCTCATCTGTCTACTCAAAACGTACAAGGTATGATATGACGGGTCATAATGAAAAGTAGGGGTTATTTTTTATCTTCTATCAGTGGAAATTTCTTTTATGGAACAGAGAAGTGCATTATCCCAAGTCCAGCTCTTAAGAAGGAAGAAGATAAATCTATTGAAGGAATATACTCTGTTCAGCCTTGTCCAACATGAAGCTTTTAATATGTCTATTTTTCCTATTGTTTTGTTTTATGTTTCACAACTGAGTTTAAAAAAAAAAATCAGTATCCATGTAGCATGTTAATTCTGCTCTTAAAACTAATTTGATTATTTTTTACTTCCTTTGGAAAAACATAGAGAGGTCATAAAATTCCTTAAATAATTAAGAAATATATTTTTAAAAATAACTAAATGAGGAAAATGGTTTTTAAAGCAGCTTATCACATAATATGTTGATTAAAATAACTTGATATTTAACATAAAAATGTGAAACTATCATTGTTTTAAAGTAGCAAATACATTTAAAACTTATCTACTTTATTGAAAATATTATTACTTCTATTTTAACTCAAGACCAGTGTTAAATGATGATGTTACTAGTTATGTGACAGGTAAATATCCTAATTTTGATATAGATATGATCCTAAATTTTTCAATGTAGATTTAGGCATCTATACATGAAAGTTAAGGCACTGCATCCCATGTGGCCAACTTCACATCCCAGATCCCACAGTTTGACAATCACACCAGGCATGTGCACACGCATGCCGAAACCCCAAGAGCAGACTGGAGGAGAAGGAAGAGCGTTGTGGCAATCCCACCTGGCAGGATTTTCCTCTCCCTTTTTCTCTCTCTCTCTCTGGCTAGCACACATGCCCTATAGCAAAAACAAAAAGAAAATACAAACAACCCCCGACCCCTCCACCCAGGAAACTTTCAACTATAGATAAATCTGGAGATTTGAATGAAAGTTTGGCTTTTTATTTAAGGGATATAATCTGAAATAGCTGAAGTGTGATAAACTGTAAAAAATTATTTTTTCCAAATGCAATTTTATCCAGACACTCCATATGTAAAACAGATGAAGTTGAGGTACTACAGTTGAAATAGAAAGTGGATTGGTTGGGTGAGGAACTGAGGGGTTAGCTTCATCTGTTTGATGCATCAAGGGATGAAATGAAAACAATGAAATGAAAATCAAATGAATTGAAATCAAGAGATATATGAAACCAATCTACAAACCATTGGAATAGTGCTCTTATTCAATTATGATTCTATCTATATCTATCATCTATATATATTTTCAGATTTTCCTGTAGGGCACATGCACTCACTGGAAAGAGACACAGAGAGAGAGAAAGTGGAAAATTATCAGCCTCCAGTGGGGATGGTCATTCCAAAAACCCGCCGTTCTCCTCCTAGGATGTCGAGCATGCCATTTATACAATTTATACACACACACACACACACACACACACAGACACACACACACAGATATATATATATATATATATATATATATATATATACACACACACACACACATACATATATATATATATATATATACACATACATATATATATACATATATATATATATAATTATTTAATTCCATTTGTCATTATTATTTTTTAATTTGACCAGAGAGAGAGAAAGGGAAAGTGAGAAAGCAAGCTGCCAGGCTCAGGACTCAAACCTCAAACCACAGTCGGCCATGTGGCGAATCCAGCACCTTTAAACATCACTCTACCTGCTGGCCCCCGCAATGATATATTTTTAAAAGTATTATACATTGGGGCCGGCAGGTTGGTATGGTGGTTAAGGCATTGGTTTCTTAGAATGATAGTAAAGAGAATGTAGGGATATTTGTAGTTTAATTAGTGCTCTCTCCTCTTTTGCTCCAACAACAATCTCCAATAATAATTTGAGTCTTGGACCTGGTGACTTCCTTTCTTACTTTCCCTCTCTCTCTTGTCAAATTAAAAAAAAAAAATAACAATAATAATAAATAAAAATTAAATAAAATTATTCTTTTAAAAATTACTATATATTAATTGTGGTTCTAAAATAGCAAGTGTAGTTTGTTGGGTAATATTGATATTTTAACAATATAGATGCTTCCAATCCATGGAGTGGATAATATCTTTCTATTTTCTCTTTTCCTTTTTTTTTTTCCATTTAGGATATTTATAAATTTCTTTCATCAGTGTTTTATAGTTTTTGTTGTAGAGCTGTTTCATATCCTGGTTAAATTTATTTCTTACATTTTTTTTAAAGATTTTTTATCATACTGCTCATGCACTTGCTAGAGAGAGACAGAGGGGAAGAATTTGAGAAATCATCCCCAATGAGAAATGCCCATGCCACAATCTCTTTCTTCCAGTCCCTTTTGGGTACACATGCAAATGTGCCAGGAGTGATTCTCAGGCTGTCAGGTCCAGGATTCAAACAGTTGTCGGCCATGTGGAAGTCCAGTGCCCTAACCACTACACCATCTGCTGGGCCCTTTTCCTACATTTTTTTTTTATCGCTATTGTAGATGGGTTTGGTTTCTTGATTTTGGTTTTAGTAAATCTATTATTGGTATATAAAATTCTACCTATTTTTATGTTGATTTTTGTACCCAACAACTTTACCAAATCCATTGTTGAGTTACAAGAGTTTTTTATAGAAGCTTTAGGTTTTCCTACATATACAATAATTTCATTTGCAAACAGAGACCATTTGATTTCCAATTTGTGTGCCCATAATTTTTTTCTATGGCAAATAGCATTAGATAATCCAGCACTATGCTGAATAAGAGTAAAGTGGACTTCTTTCTCGTCTTCCAGTTTTCAGAGTAAAGGCTTTCATCTTTTCCCTATTCAGTGTGATGCTAGTAAATACATTTGTCATATGTGACCTATATTATGTTGGCATATGCACCTTCTGCAATTAAAGGGTTGTCAGAAAAGTCATGATTCATTTTTGGATAGGAAAACATGTCATGACTTTCCTGACAACCTAATGATTTGTTGAGAGTCTAAATAATAAAAAGATTATCAAATGCCTTATTTTTATATCAGTTGATATGTTCTTATGTTTTTCATTTTTCATCCTGTTAATGTGACATATTATGGTTATTGATTTGTGTTTATCAAAACATCTTTGTATCCTTGAGATAACTCCTATTTGATTTTTTTTTCATGCGTTCATTTGGTTAGCTAGTATTAAATTTTTTAGAGGTTTTTTCCATAGGGCACCTGTGCCTGCTGGAAAGAGATAGAGATAGAGAGACAGAGACAGTGAGAGAGAAAGTGAGAAATCAGTCCACAGAGGGGATGGCCATGCTGTAATCCCTTCTCCTTCATTATCTTCCTGGGATCTTGGGCATACATGTATATGTGGCTGGTGTGATTTTCAAGTCATTGGGTCTGGGCTTTGAACCACAGTCAACCATGTAGGAATCCAGCAACTTAACCACTAAAACATCTGCTGGCTCCACTAGTATTAAACTCATTGAGCATTTTCTTTTTGTCTGTGCTGATCAACAATATTTGTCTATAGCTTTCTTTTTTATTGTTACCTTTGTCTGGTTTGGTATCAGGAGAGTGGTTGATGTAAATAATGTACTTCAAAATATTTATTGAAAATTTGAATTAAAATATGTAAGTTTATTTTGGGGTAAAAGTTTTGAAATCCATGCATAGTTTTACTTCATAACATGTATCTTACATGAACTATTTAGAAGACCTCTCATACAATTATTTGGGGAGTATTCCCTCCACTTGAATCTTTTTTTCCTCCCTAGGTTTTTATTTATTTATTTTTATTCCATGGAAGAGAGAGAGTGTGTGAGAGGCACACACACTGAGTTCATCTAGGTTATGGTCACATGTGTGCACCCAGTCTGTACTGGTGAACATGAGACATGAACCCAGGACCTTGCAGTGTGGGCTCAGCACCACAGAACATTGTGTGAATTCTGTACAACAGTGGCTGATCCTCACTTGACTCTTTTGAGATACTTTGATAATAATTAGTGTTAGTTCTTCTTTTAACACTTTTTGAAACTTGGAAGTAAGTCCATCTGATCTTAGACTTTTCTTTTCAATACTATGTAAAGTAATCTATAGAGTAAATGCAATTCTGTCAAAATATCAATGGCTTTCATTGCAGAAATAGAAAACACAATTATAAAATTTCTACAGGGTTTAAAAGGCTCCAAATAGCAAAATCATTTCTACACAAGAAAGTAACAGTTTGGAGGCTGGACAGTGGCACAGTGGTAACACAATGATATGTGAGGCTTTCCCATATGGAAACATTTCGGGTTTGCATCTGGAGAACTCCCTGACCATGCCAAGCATGTATATAGTGGTTTCTCAAAAAAGAAAACATAAGACTACCCTATAATCCAGTAATCCCACTATAGGAAAGGAACTCAGTTTCTCAAAGAGCTATCTGTACTCCTGTGTACTATTCACCATAGCTAAGATATAAAATCAATTTATGTGCCCAATTACTGATGAATGTATTTAGAAAATATATATACACACACATACACACAACAGAAGACTGTTTAGCTATAAAAATGATAAAATTCTGTCATTTGTGGCAAAATGTACACATTTAAAGGAAATAATGCTAAATAAGCAAGACACAGAAAGACAAGTATTATACATTCTCATTCATTAATGGAGGCTAAAAGATTTGGTTGCATAGAATTGGAGAGTGAAATAGTGAAAACCAGATGCTGAAAGGGGAGGAGGGTAGAGGGGAACAGGGAGAGCTCCATAAACATATGCCAGAGTGCAAGTAGATAAATGAAATGAGTTCTAAAGCTAGTACAGTAGAGTAGCTGCAGTTTGTGACAGTTCAACATATGCTCCAAAATAGCTAAAGGAGAGGTTTTCAAATGAACACAATGCAGAGTAATGATAAATGTTTGAGTGTTTATGCTTAGTACCTTGATTTGGTCATTATAAAATATATTTGAGTATTAAAAAATCATGCAGTATCCCATAAATATGTATAACTATTGTATGTCAAATAAAAATGATAATAAGAAATATAAAATATCAGTTCTAAACATTCATCTATTGATTTGTGATACCTTCTTATGTTAACTCATATAAGCCACTCTTTTTATTCAAGTATATATTGTCAAAACCCTTGTTACACAATTTATAGCTTAATTTTTAAGGAAAAAATAAATTCTAGATTTCTAATCCCCTTGTGAATTGGCTTGTTATTTCACCAACTGAATATAGGAGAAGTGACATAAGATATGAAATGTCAAGCCTTAAGATATCTTACAATTTCTAGGGAACCAGCAGTTAGTGTAATGGCTATGTCGCTGGACTCCCACGTAGTCGACCGCGGTTCGCGTCTCGGACCCGGTGGCTTACAACTCACGCCGGGCGCGTGTGCGTGCGTGCCCAAGATCCCGAGAGGAGAATGGAGGAGAAGGGATTGCGGCGTGACCATCCCCCCTGGGGGGTGATTTCTCGCTTTCTATCTCTCTGTCTCTCTCTGTCTGTCTGGCGAGCGCACGCGCCCTATAGCGAAAAAACCTCTCCAAAAAAAAAAAAAAAAAAAAAAAAAGATATCTTACAATTTCTGTATTGACACTTACTGAATATTTCTCTGCTGTGCTCACAACACGGTAAAGCCTAGAGTGAATAGCCACCTAAAGAGAGACTCTGTTTTCCTAGGGGAGCCAGGTATCTGGCTCACCAAACAGCTAATTGCAGAAGCATAACAGGGCCTAGGTAGCCTTAGTAAGCTTCCACTTTGCACATACATGACTCAGCGGTTTCTTGAGATGTGGGTGGGGCAGATGCACCGCGCATTGAACCTGAGTGTCTATCAGGATTAGTAGTGTGATCAAAATAATCAGAATACCTGCATTTGTGAGTCTCCATACAGTAATCAGTAAATATAGAGTTTTATTACTCCTAGAGTAACAAACAAAGAGTTTATAAAGTCAAATTGGTAGCGATAACTCATCCTATCTGTATACATGAATTGCTTGGTTTAATCAGACCAGCAGCATATCAATAGAAGACATCTCTTTGCAAGAAATAGAAACTTGCACACTACTTAAAAAGAAAACAATTCACTCATATAAGTATGAATATCAGATTTGGCAGGTAAAGCCACTAAATAATATTTCAGAAGTTTCTGTCTGCCTTTCACCGAATTATAATATCATCTAGAACACCATTTTTTTCCTATAGATAACTGCCTCATGATCATAACATTGCTGCTGGAGCAATGGAGGCTAGGACTTGCTCTTTTCTAGAAATTCAGAATAAATTATTCCTAGAAAAAAAGTAAAAGTTAGAAACTTTTCCAGAAAGTCTTTTGTCCCATTCAACCTATTGCTCTATGACCCTACTCCTAAATCCATCACCTTAAAAACAGATGGGAGTGGTGAGTTGTCATAGCCAGTGTGCTTGGGTTAAACTTGCTCCTCTCCCAGCACTAGCCATCCCTATCCTAGGCTTCATGTAAACGGGATGTCAGGGCTTCTCCCACAAAAATCCTTCTACCTGCTTCTAACCTTCACAAACGCCTTCTATTGTTGCCAAAGGATCCCAGATTCTACGGCCCATACTGCCATTCTCCAGTTACTCCAGGTTTAAGATAATGAAGGACACTACAAGGAAGTATTAAAAGGCTTAGAATCAGAATGATATGAGTGTTAGCACTAGGCATTTACTTTGTGATTTTGGGAAACCACTTAACTTGTCTAAACCTCACTTTCCTCATCTGGAAAAGCAGAGGTAATAAAAGTACCGAGTCGTCATGTCGGTGTGAAATTTGAGCGAATTCATGAGTTGTTGTATATAAAGCCATATTAGAAGAGCATTTAGCACCAATTAATGACTCGATACAGACTCACACTGCTCTTTTATGCATCAGACACACATACACACCACAGTCACACATACAGAATGTTTAGATATATTGTGCCTGTGCCATCACTGGTTGCTACATGTTTATTGATTGGGTTGATTGAGTGAAAACTCCACTCAGCTAAATCTGGGGAAACATAATAAAAACCGTGACCAGCTGGGTCTCAGAGAAACATGGCTAAGCACTTTATATAGAGAGATAACACCACAATTTGCTCAGTCAACTAGATTTGAAACCTCAGAGTAATTGTTTACCACTCCCTCTTCTCCACAACCAATTAATTCTTAAATCCCACAGATTTTCATTCTGTAAACTCTTTCCCATATGTCCCTGTTCTTTGATTTCCAATTCTGTCCTCCAAATGCTTATCTGCATTAACTCTTTCCCAACCTAGCCTACTGCCTCTGCTCCAGATATTTTTTTTTATTCTAGCTTATTCTACTGATCATAATTAATGGCACTGCCTCTTTTTATTAGCATAGTCTTTATGAGTTGGTATAATGTAAAATTTTAGATGACTAAGGACAGTTTGGCTTGCCAAAGCTTAACATGCTTGATGTTTCTACTTTAGAAAATTTGGTATGTCTCTGCTTAGCTCCAGTCTGATGTTTTGAACAAGAATTACTAAAAAAGAGGAAAACAAAAAGCTGTCTTGATATGTAACTAGAAGTCATGATATTCTTATAGTTTTAGCCCTCCTAATACATTAAAAACTCACATCTTATGACGGAGGTGGGAGCGGATGTTACTTATAAATTCTAAAGTAACCTGACAGTGGAAATCCACACTAATTCAAAGGTACTTTCAACTTGAATCTGAACTCAGATTTCTGAATGAAAATCACTTCTTTATTTATAACATGAAGAGGTCAAATAAATACTCACAAGTATGCAGATATTGCATGCAATCTAGGAGAAAGATATAATAATCAATGGCCACAGAAGTACACATTGTAGTGCAGCCATCACTTCTTGTGAGAGTGCTTTCTCACTTTCCCTCTCTCTCACTGTTTCTCTCTGGGGACCACTTTGAGTCAATTAGGATGACTAGACTTCAAACCTATTTCAAACTTTTTGATATCATAGCTTTTAGCTCATTATTGTGTTTAATAAAATGTTCTCCCTTCTTTAGTATCCAGGACTCTCTTTCATGCTCCAAGACCAAAATTCAAATCTTACTTCTTCCCACTAACTTCAATTCATGCTTCTAGGTGTGTTCTTTAGACATACTGCACAACCTTTTGGGAGACATTTTCTTTCTAGGTATAAAAGCTCACACCTTCACTTTAATATGGACAATTCACCAATGACACAAAAATGTACCCTAATCTCATTGATTAAAGGTATTCACCATCGATAACTTGTATATCTTATGTTATTTTTGTATAAAACATTGTGGAAGTATATACTTACACACACTCATTTTCACATAGATAAGTTCAAGAACATATATCTAAGGAGTCCAGCTGTTGGCCTAAAACCCATGTGATTTTTCAGGTCTGACAATAGGCAAACAAAGTACTTTCCATATAGGGCCTCATGTGGAAGCTTCCCCTTCTTAGACTCGCTGCACAACCAGTGCATGGCAGTGTCTAAAGGAAGGTACAGCAAACACTCAAGCCCCCTGGCCACCTATGTTCTTATGGCTCTCTATATTTCCAACTTAAAGTCCTCAGTACTTTTCTACTCCAGCACTCTGGTCTGTTTGTCCCTGGCCCCAGGTCAATGCAATGGTGGGAGCCTCTTGTTTAGGGCTTCCTCAGCAGTGAGAAGACTACTACCTCAGTGCTGATATACCTGACCTGCTACTGTGCGTCATGCCATGGAAGAAAACAGAAGCGGTGAGGAGAAGAAATGGCACTTTGTCCATCTGAGCATTTCTTAGCATTGTTACGTTATCATGGCAAATGATTAGAGCTTGACTGATATTTTCATTTTGGCTAGATATCTTAAGGCTCCTTTAATACCTGGCAGTTCAGCTATCTGCAGCTCAGCTGAGCTGACAAAATCATATCTTCCATATTTCTCTCTAACTCAGGCTGTTGGGGAAAAAAAAAAAAATCAATGAATAAATTCCAGAAGACTTTCCCTGCTCCATTTCCTTGGATGACCTGGGCATCACTTTTACTCTCTGACTTCATCTTAGAGTATTCACTTCTTCAGTAAATTTACACCAAAAGAGGGTGAATATCTGCCTCCCAAATTGCCAAATAGTTTCCTACCATTACCACTGCAGTGGTTCTTCTTTTAACCTCGAAAGCTGTCCCCTGTACTCTTCTTACATGCTAGGGTCTATTAGTCATTTAGCATCAACAAAAACATAGATTATTCATAGCAACCTTAACTAATTGTCAAAGGAAAATCAATCTCTTCTTCTTCCATCCTTTCCTGCATGCATTCTCTACTCCTTTCTTTAGCTTTTCTGCTGTGTCCTTGATCTCAGGATAAAGCATCTGGCAAATAATATTTGCAAAATCACTATTTCAGTGGATGAATTAAGAGTGATTACATAACTAAAATGAGAAAAAATATATTGTTTTGTGAATGTTTCATTTTAATTTGTCTATTTTTTAAATTTTCCAAATCATTAAGTGTATTTCAGATACATGTTTTTATTTATGGATATTTTTGTTTAATCATGAGGCTATACCACACCTTAGTTCACCATTGTCTTATTATTTTTTGGATTTTGTTTACTTTTTCTTAAATTTATTAATTTTTAAAAGTTTATTTATTTCTTTGATGAACTAGAGAGACAGAGAGAAATAGATGAACAGCACCCCTAGTAGGGTTTTGATGCCTTGGTCTACCACCAGGCTCAAGCAGCCCCGGATCCTTGGGAACACAAGGCATACGTGTTCTATGGTTGGTAGAAACTGGGATAGATAATACTGCTGGAGTGCTGTCTGTGTTGATCTCTCTCTGTATCTCTCTTGCTCATTTATGTCACAGAAAAAATGAATAAAGAAACAAAAAAGTAAACTTTTTTTTTTTTTGAGAGGTTTTTGCTATAGGGCATGAGTGCTTGCCAGAGAGACAGAGAGACAGAAAGCGAGAAATCATCCCCCCGGGGAATGGCTATGCTGCAATCCCTTCTCCTTCAGTCTTCTCTGGGGATCTTGGGCACTCATGCACACGCGCCCTGTGTAAGTTTAAGATACTGGGTCCAAGACTTGAACCGCAGTCGACTACATGGGAGACCAGCAATAGAGCCATTACGCCACCTGCTGGCCCTGAAAAAGTAAACTTTTAAATAATGATGGCAGTTTCTATTAACGCAACAGTACCTGGTCTACCATGGTTACTATAGTACCCTAAACTGTACCACTGTCAACCCTAAGAAATACAGTGACACTTGAAAATAAACATACAAATGACAGGTAGGCACATTTCAATCTTGGCAAATTCATAGTAAAAAAAAATAAATTAAAATTAGTTTCCTTCGATATTAGATAAAATATAGATTTTAGTATTATATATTTATAGTTATATTACAATAATAATATAATAATAAATACACTTTATAAATATAAATATAATAATATATTCATCTTGTTTATTAATTTCTGTTTATGATGTCTCTCTTTTAGTTATTTTCATAATTATGCATTGCATTGCTTTTTTTTTTTTTCTGGAGAGGTTTTTGCTATAGGGTCTGGGTGCTCACCAGAATGACAGAGAGAGACAGAGAGATAAAAATAAGAAATCACTCCCCCCCCCCCCCCTGGGGAGGTGACATACCACAATCCCTTCTCCTCCATTCTCCTCTTGGGATCTTGGACATGCACGCACTCTTGCCCGGCATGAGTTTAAGCCACCGTGTCTGGGACTCAAACCATGGTCGACTACGTGGGAGTCCAGCGACATAGCCATTATACCAACTGCTGGTCCCATAATTGTACATTGCTTTTAATGATGTCTCTGCATAGTAAATAGTCATATTCCATTTATGTTAAAAATTATTTTCCAAGGCCAGCTGGTGTCATGGTGGTTAAAGTAGTGGGATCTCACATGACCAACTATATGATTCAAGCCCCACATTCAGCAGCTTGAGAAAAATGCCAGGCACCTGTGAGTGTAGTGTGTGCCAAAAATCTTGAAGGAGAAATGAAGGAAAATAGCTTATGGTCTGACCATCTCCTGTGAAAGAGATAATATCTCACTTTTCTCCTCTCTCTTACTCTTTCTCTCACTCTGGCAAGCGATTGTGCCCTCTAGCAAATTTGAGGAAAAAAGTATGTTTCAATTATCACTGGGCTTTTAACTTTACTATTGCAGGCATTTGATATAAATAAAATTTTAATATCTATACACTCAAAAGATTATTTTTTGCTTTCTCTTCCATTAGTCATTGCATCAGACTGCCCAAGTTGCCATAGCAAAGTATCATAGACTGAATGGCTTACATGACAGAAATTAATTTCCTCACAGTTCTAGAGGCTGAAAGTCTAAGAACAAAGTCCCATCAGAGTTGTTTTTCTGGTGAAGTCTCTCTCCTCAGCTTTCAGATGGCATCTTCTGTTAATTGTAACTAACAGCAGCAGTGTTTTCTTGGCTTACACCCATAATCTATGCAAATTTACATTGTGTTCTATAAGTTAGATAATATTGGAACTAAGACATTATGCTAATTATAAAACATAGATTAAAAAAAGAAACAGAGAAACGTTAAGATAGAATTGAATAGAGTTCTAATGTGTCTTTCTTTATTACCATTATACCAAAGATTGAAGATAGCTGTTCATTTTTTACCTTTGAGAAGGTAAAGGGCTGCTGACAGTCTGTTTTCATTTCTGGCTGAGTTGTCTGGGGGAGTCTCTGCCTCTCAATGCTTGAAAGGAGAAATTTGTTACTGATAAAGACAAGTCAACCTTATATGTCAAATTAAGAAAGATGTTAGGTACCTTTCTGGTATTTGCAACTCTATACTCAAGAGGTAGAACCAATCAATGTGGGTAAGCCAGACTGTCCTCATACCTTCTCTGGGTCTACATGTACATTTTGGGTTCAGTGAGACTGCATGTAAGCCAAGGAAGTTAGGAAAAAGCATGGATTCTGAGAGATTCATGTCAAGTCTATTCTGTTTTTGCAAGTAAAGACATTGGTGACTACTCTGCATTTTCCTCCCTGTTCATTCCAACAACTGTGTCAGGCACTGTCTCAGAGTGGAAGAATGAACCCAGTAGTTTTGAAGGAGTCACCTTGATGCTGTAGTAAACTTCACCTCTGTTCTCACGTCTGCTTACAGCACAAAACAGTGAGAAGTCATCTTTTTCAACTTTCGTATACATTCAAAACACGTTCATCATCAGATTCTAATCCAGAGCATGTGGCAAAGAAAATTCTGAAGAACAACAACCAAAAAAGCAGAAAACTGATTATGAGTGAGACTGAGTTAAATCAGGCAATCCAACACAAACTCCATGTCGGGGAAACAGCATTTTCAATGATCAAAGAGGCTGTATTGCAATGTTTTTCTGACTCCCCTTGTTTGGTTCTTTCTGTGGATTTTGTTGTACAATAACACTGAGGGCCAAGGAAGTCTATCAAGCAAAGCTGCTCTGCTCAGTCAGGTTTACAGTCTTCCTTCTGTATGTCTACACTGCTTATCCCACTTAGCCTGGCTACAATCATCTGCTTTGATTCATAGTGATGGCAGGATTCAGAACTTAAAATATGATTTTGTAAGAGAGATTTTTGCTCTAGGGCACGTGCTCTTCTCAAAAAGACAGAGAGACCGAAAGTGAGAAATCACACCTCAGGTGGTGGAGGGTTGAGTGGATGGGATGACCTGTGTTCTCTCCTCCCCCCACCCTCGGTTTTTGGCACACACATACAGTGCCTGGCATGAGTTTTAAGCTACCGGGTCCTGGACTTCAATTGTGATTGACTACGTGAGAGTCCAGTGATGTAACCATTATACCATCTGCTGGTCCCAAAAGATAGTATTTTTAAAATATGTGAACTTGGGGCCAGCAGGTGGCATGGTATTTAAGACACTGGATTCCCACATGGCTGACCATGGTTTGAGTCCCAGGACTGCAAACTGGCTTTCTCACCTTCCCTTTCTCTCTCTTTAATTTAATAATAATAAAAAGTCAAATTTAATAATAATAACAAGTAAAATTAAATAAATATCTTTAAAACCTGTGAACTTACCCTTCTGAAAATAGATTTTGAAAATACGTATGTCATTGCAAAATAAAGACAACTATGTAAATTGTTTACATATCTCCAGCATAAAGTTTTATGATTCTATTATTCAGAAGAGAATGAATTTAGGCTAGATTGCATGATTGCATCTTGAAATACAAAAATTAACTTTAATACTCAACCCAACAGGAGGCCTACTAACTTCCTCAGTTCTAATTCATGGTTGCCTATAATTTCAACTTGACTTTCCATTATCAAAACAAAAATACTGCTGTGAATCCTTATTACCAAAAAGCAATTGAACACCACAAAATGGCCAAAATGTAAATAGGTAACTTTAAAGAGCAAAATAAACCATTCAAATACCTCAATACTCATAGACGCTATAAGAAAAATAGTCAAATTAATTTTCTCCCCAGGAACCTAATAAGATACACTATTTAAAACATAAAGTGATTGTAAGAGTTTACCCCCTGTTTATGGTCAACACTGTCATTACACAAAATGGAAAGAGATTTCAAAGATATATTAAGGAGAAGGAAATGCATCACAATGTTTCTAGTGTGGTATTACTAGTCTGTGCAAAAGAAAGGCTACATATAAAGCTTAAGATTTTTCTTTTATGAGAACTCATTTGTAGACACTCCCTATTAAGTATGTCAGACAAAAAAATTCTGTGGTAAAATATTTACAAATTATCTATGAGTTTATGCAGACATTTTAAAAAGCATTGTTTATAAACCACTCCTGCTTTGTAACTGAATTCTACTGCTTGAATATTCTGGCTGACATAACCATTAAATTTCAATGAGATTTTACTTCTGTTTAATGCAATATCTGAATTTCACATCTATGACTTGGAATTCAATACAGACAAGTTTGCTTTCTTAAAGTAAAACACAAAATAGTACTAAAAACATTTTGAAATATGCTTTATTAAAAACTAAATTTTTCTCTGTGTTCACTGTATCACCTAAGCTGTAATTTGCTTGTGATAAAGGTAAAGGAATGTATGTGCCTATAAATATCATGAAGATCTTTGTAAAGGTCAGATAAAGTAGTTAAAATTAAGTGCTGATCACAAAAGTTAATGCTGCCTGCCAATCATACCATATTTCCTATTTCATTATTGCATATCTTCTAAAACATGACTTCACGTAACTTCTCCTCTCTCCTCAGAAGCCCGATAATTTCACTCCCCATTCCTTCCAAGTGTGTTTTTATTACTTGCCTAAGGGCTTGAAGCAACCAGAAGAGAGTTTACACAAATTACTACCACCATATTCAACACCTGCCTGTCTCTTTAATCACATTTTCTGCCTTCTGTCCTGTGTCTTTAACTAAACTATTCTAAATCTCACCCTTAATAATCCCTTTAAAAGTAATAACTCCAGCAGTTTTACCATCTCCTATGCATATCAAATTTCCCTTCTATTCTGGATAATTGTTTTTCCTCCTGAAACTTTTATTTTTTAATTAATTAATTTACATCCATCCCCTAAGCATCATCACAACATAGAAAATGTGGTTTCCCATCCAGAATATATTGCTTAGTGGCTTAATCATGCATGTTATCATCAGAAAATTACTATTTCTAGTTTCATATATATGTGTGTTTGTGTATATATGTATACACACACACACACACACACACATACACATACCCCTATGTCTGACCCCCTCTGCCCTTTCCCATCCTCTTCTTACACTATTTCTGGTGTCTACAGTTGTCTTCCATTCGTTTCCCCCCCACGTTTTATTGATTACACAATTTCTTAAATAATCTAACTACTTTCAATAGCAAGTTCAGCTGGTAATTTCAAGTAAAGCAGCTTTGAATCGGTAAGGAAATTTGCTTAAAACTTAAAGCCTGGAAACAGGTTAGTATTCTGTTCAAATAGTAAATACATGAACCTATTGACAGCTCAAGACAGGACAAAAATCTCTTAAAACTGGACAACAATGCCTAGAAGAAAAGCAGCAATATTTTAGTCAAAAGTCACAAAATGCTATTTCACCAGTTCAGTCTCATGTACTTAACCTATCTTCTGTTGTGGTTCGATCTTCCTGATTGAATTCTGGGATATAATATGCAACTGCAGACTTGTCCCTACAATTAAGTTGGCCATTTTCTTAGTTTTTGAACTCTTATTTCTGTGTGTCTGCATTTAATTTTCCTGACATAGCACTCCCTTGAGAATTTCTTGGAGATCTGATATGGTGCTGGTAAATTCTTTCAGGTTTTGTTTATCTGAGAATGTTCTTGTCTTTCCTTCCCATATGAAGGATAATCTTGCCAGGTACAGTATTCTTGGTTGAAATTCCTTTTCCCTTAACACTTTGAATATATTTTCCCATTCTTTCCTCGCTTGCATTGTTTCCAATGAGAGTTCCACTGTTAGCCTGATGGGATATCCTTTGTAGGAAACTTGTGGTTTCTCTCTTGCCAATCTTAGTAACTTGCCTTTGTCTGTGGTTTTGGTCAGTCTGGCTATAATGTGTCTTGGAGAAGATCTTCTTGGGTCGATTCTATTTGGTGTCCTTTGAATTTCTTGGGACTGGATCTTTGAGTGCCTCTCTGGGTTTGGAAATTTTTCTTGCAGGATTTCATGGACTAGATTATCAATGCCCTTATGAGTCTTTTCGTCTTCTAGGATACCAATTATCCAGATGTTTGGACGTTTGATGGTATCAAGTACTTCTCGTACATTATTCTCAAATTTTGGGGCAATTTTCTCAGTCTTCATGGTGGATTTTTCTAGACCAACAATTTTCTCTTCTATATCTGAGATTCTATTTTCTGTATGATCTTATCTGCTTTTAATATTTCAAGGGAGATTTTGACTTCATGTATTATAGCCTTTATCTCTAACCATTCCATTTGATTCTTTTGTAAAGTGCGTAATTCATCTTTTAGAACTTGCAAGAACTTCCTCACCTCCTGTAACTCATCAGCTCCTTTCTCCTTTCTCTTCTGCAGTTCATTGTCTCTCTTCTATCTCTGTTACCTTTGCCATAATGAATGTCCTATATTCTTTATCAGACATTTCCATGGTTTCCATTGAACTGTCTGTGGATGAAGAGGAGTTATTCTTTTCCCTTGGAGGAGAGGTATTTTCTTACTTTCCCACATTTCTTGTGGCCGTGTGGTGATTTCTAGTCATCTGATGGATGGTGCATTTCTTCCTTCAACTTCAAACTTGAAGTTCAATCTGAATGTCCAGGAGCATGCAGAAAAGAAAACAGAGAAACAAAAACAACAGCAACAAAGACAACCAAGAAACAGAGAAATAGAGAAGGAAAAAACTATTTTTTTTTAAAAAGCAAAAATTAGAAAACCTAGTTCTCAGAACTCATGAAGGGGTCTTCTGATGGCCTGTTCCTTTGCCTTTCCTGGGTTGGGAGGAGTAGAGGGGAGTATTAAGAAGATAAAGGGAAAGGAGGAGCTGAAAGTCAAGAAAATGCTTTACCTTATAAAATTTTAAAAAGAAAAAATTACAAAAAAAGATAAGACAGAGACAGAGGTAGAGAGAGACAGGGACAGAGACACAGAGACAGGAGGCTTGAAAATCTTCCTACCACTCAAGTTTGAGAACTGAAGGCTGATTTGTCAATGGAAAATCTTCATTTCTCCTATTCCCCTGAAATCACTAGTTCTCAGGAGCCATGAAGGGGTCTTCTCCTGTCCTGCTCCCTTGCCCCTCCACTTGAGTTTGTTGGCTGGAGGCTGAATTATCAGTGGAAAATCTTCATTTCTCCTACTCCCCTGAAATCACTAGTTCACAGGAGCCATGAAGGTGTCTTCTCTATTCTGGATAATTTTATGAGCATAACTTGTATAAAGATGCACATTGCACACATATTCATGTTTAGAAAAATACCCTGCTTTAATTATTTAAAAAATACACTTTGCATTATTTCTTTTCTTCTTTCTCTTTAGTTTGCTATAGGCATGTGCACTCACTGGAGAGAGACAAAGAGAAAGAGAGAAAGTGAGACAGAATCCTCTAGGGAGGATGACCTAGTCAGAAGCTCTTCTCCTCTGGTCTTCTCTCAAGATTTTGGGCAAACTTCCAGTATGTTTTCCAAACCACAGTGTTTGGGGTTTGACCATTTGGTTGTCTATAGGGGATTAAGCTCCCTTAACCATTACATCACGTGGCTAACCCATGTTATTTCTATCTTCTCACACTTACTGATGCCTATTTTACCTTTAATTACTGACAAGTTTTTTTTTATTTTTCTCTCCAGTTTTCAGCAGTACTTCCAAAGAGGATGGATAGAATATACCTTTATCTCCTATTGCTCAATGCTATTCTCTCTTAAATGCATTATAGTCAGACTTTTGCCTGCACTACTTTGTAGAAAGTTCTGGAAATATAACCTCTAAAGTTCAATGAGCAAAGCAAAGGTCAAGTGTTTATGTTACTTTTTTTTTGATTGATTGATTAACTTGTCTATGAAAAAGCATTTTTTTAACCTGGAACCACTTGTGTTTCAGAGCATCATCCTCTCTTAGTTTTCTTGATTTTCTAAATATTATTAACCAAGAATCAATCAATCATGCAATCAATCAATCCCCTCTCTAGTTTATCAAGGCAATTATCATCTGATGTAATTGTTTGCTAATAGATATCCATTCCTTCCTTCACCAATTTCTGATAGACTCTTCTCATTCTATTGACTATAACCTTTGTGCTTTTGTTAAGAATCAGTTGACAATATTTGTATGGGTCTATTTATGGGATCTTCATTTTATTCCTTTGATTTATATGCCTATATTTTCTTTTTTTAAAGAATTATTTTTTAACCTTATTTATTTATTTATTTTAATTCGACAAGAGGGGACAGAATGAGAGAGACAGGGAAAGGGAGAAAGCAAACCACCAGGTCCACGACTTGAACCACCATCAGTCATGTGGGAGTCCTGCACCCTTAACCACCATGCCATCTGAAAGTATATGCCTATACTTTCATCAACACATTTTCTTAATTTCTGTAGCTTTATTATAAGTGTTCACATAAGATAGTATTGTTCTTCCAACTATGTTTTTCTTTAGAAGCATCCTGTTAAGTTATTCTAAATATTTTGCATTTTCTATATCTTTTAGAATCATTTTGTCCACATCTACAAAACAGGTTGCAGTGATTTAAATTTTATTTTTTAGATTTGGAATATTTGCATATATATGAGATACATTGCTGGTTGGATCCAATCAAAATTTATCTACGTATCATATACATCTTTATGCATCATCTGAAGGTAAGTTTTTACAATATTTTCATATTGCAACATTTTTTAATTATGAAAAAAAAATTCATGAGAGAGAGAGAGAGAACATGTGAGAGAGAGCAAGAGAATGAAAGAGAGGGAATTAAGCACTTTCAATAGGATCTTCACATTGTGATTCATCCCATGTTTCAGCTAGTCTACATCACAGGCATGCATACACATGCTCAGGTGCTTAGGGAGTTACTAGATGCAAACTCAGTATTTTTCCCTGGGAACTCCCTGGGCACCCGTTTAAAGTAACAGTTTCATAATGATAACTTGTAGGACCAATAAGAATCTATTAACTATGATGAGTCAATTTGGTTTTCATAAAAAAAGATTGAATCTGAAGATGTTTCTTTTTATTCATTTAGCTATGTATTTATTATTATTATTTATTTTCATTTTTTTTAGATTTTTGCCACAGAGCACTGTACACACACACACACACACGTGAGAGAGAGAGAGAGAGAGAGAGAGAGAGAAAGGTGAGAAGTCACACCCCCCCCCCCCCGGGGTAATGGCCATGCTCAATCCCTTCTCCTCCATTCTGTTCTTGGGATTTGGGGCACACATGCACATGCACCTGACATGTTTTTTGAGGTGCCAGATCTCTGATGACTCTGCATTTACATTCATTATTTAAGAGAAAAATGTGGCAGTTCCTATTACTTAGCATGTAGGACAGTTAGAATCCAGGGAACTTTGTACTGAGTTCAAGACATGTGAATGCATTTCCTTATGCTCCTATGCTTCCCAGAGCAGAGTCTGGTAAGACATCTATCCTTCTTGCTGGCTTATTACTCAGCAATCCTGAATCAATGGTAAAGTGAAGCAGGGCTATTGGGGAAGATCAGTTATCCACATTCAGGAGGGAATAGAAAGCCACATTTAAGCTTATCAAATACGATTTGTTCTCTAAGCATTCAGAATGCTGCACATTTGAGTAGACCGTGTGCACATTCTGCTGTTAAAATGCATTAGGTTCCTGTTATCAGCAATTTTTCATGCAGCTTCAAGAGTTCGGAACCCCAAGGGAGGTTAGAGTGGTAATAAAATATGAACTTCAATCCTCCATCCTTAACTCAGAGTGTATTGTTTTTATATACTTCCCTTTATCACTTAAGAACTCATGATTTTATATTCCTATAATTCAACTGTATATTATATTGGAATTTGGCTGAAATAGTACAAAGAAGTGATATATTTTCCCCAAAAAATTTACTTGAATAAAACTAATTCTTTTACATGTATTTGTATAGTATTATCTTAAATCTCTTTCACAGGATGCAATCAAGTGGATCCAAACATGGTAAGTTATAATTCCATTTGAATTTCTAGTTACCATATTGGCTGATTCCCCAAATGTTTTTAAATGTGATGTTGTGAGATAAGGAAAAAGTAATTACACCATTTAAAATTTATACCCTGGGGACCAGACTATGGCTCAGCAGTAAAATAGGGTGCTTTGCAAAGTATTTCTATATTAGATGGATCAGTCTGGAGAATTTTCTGAGTATGCCAGGCAGTTGTTTTCCTGCACTCTGGTTCTGTCTGGAGGCTGTGGGTGGATCTCAGAGTCAGGGTTTTTTTGGGGTGTGCTGTCCCTTCTCTGTCCCTGTGACTCTTATTCATGGAAAAAAATATATGAATATGTTTGAAAGACAAAAATTTATACACTGGAAGCTAAAGACCTTAAAATAATTAACAACTATGAAAAATCCCAGGAAAAAATGGATTTTAATAGTGATTTTTATAAAAAGATGAGGTATTAATATGTGTATTCATATTAAATAGCATGCTCAATGTTTATACATAGAAAATTCACATATTGTTCTTATAAAAATAAAAAAAAGCTTTTGATAAATTAACAGATTAATTAAGTATAATTATTTGATATGAATAAAACAGTCCATTAAGGATACCAAAGATAATTCCTCTGTACAGAAAAAGAAAGAACAGTTTCTTTTTGCGGGGAGGGGAGAATGTATAAGTTAAAAGCACAGTGATACTGAGATGTCTTTTGGCATCTTTCTCAGAGATTAACTCACTAACCTGAATGCTCTTTTTTCTCCAAATATGGAAGTAGAAATTCTAAGAACTATGTGTATTAATGACAATAATTTTAAAATGAATGCTTCTCTAACAAGGATATTAATATATTAATTTCTGGAAAGAGACACACACACGTATACACATCCTAAAAATAAATTAAGGTGGAAAATTATGGCTACTCTTAAATTCTAACATAACCCCCTTGTGGATAGCATATGGTCACTGAACATATTCTTTCAAAGTGTCTAAAATAACATGCACAATGAGTAATAATTCAAAATTTAATTCATACTTTTGTACTGCTTTATTGAGTTTGTAACTTTTACCCTGATTCAACTACTTTATCCTTCTTTCTAGTGAGACTTTAAGGTGAGATGTAAGAAATACAAAGATAACGTATCCTACTCAACTCATGTTCAAAATTTTGCTGCAAAAACCACTTTTATTTTCCTGAGAAATAATATCTACCAAGCTATTGTACTACTTTAGCTTGGTGGGCTGGGCCACACAATTATGTGCAATGAAAGCATTCAGATAAAAAAAGATAATTGCCCTCCCCTCCTGAAATTTATGATAGAAAGAATGTATATATACGTAGATCATATGTTTCCATGTGTTCTTATTCCTCTTTCTGAGTTTCAGACTGAGGTGCCAGTGTCAGCAGGATGAAGGCAGCATGGACTGCCACTCTCTAATCAGGAGTCCTACATATAAATCGTTCTGTGTGAAGGTGGGGCAGTCTAACTGTAAGCAAGAGGAGAAAACTGCTTGGCTACAGAGAGAGAGAGCGAGAGAAACAAATCCCCCCCCAGGGCTCTCATTCGTCCAGGGTAGCTCATATCTCTCTGAACTAAAAGGCAGCAAGTTTGTCACAGGGCTTACGAAGACAGGAGTTCTTCACCAAATCTTAGAGGTAGACCATGGGATTAGGGAGCTAAATGGAGGTTATGACAAGACCCAGAGCCTACAGTCAGTGAAGTGTGAGGGGGAAAATTTTTGCAAAGGAAACCTAGTTATTGCATCTTAGAATCTGGCCTGAGCTAAATAATGAAGACTGTGTTGGGTTGTCAGACAAGTCACAAAACAAGTGTTTTTCTATGCAAAACTCATGACTTTTCCAATGACCCAGTATTTCCTAATTGTAGATGTAACATCAGAGGCTAGCAAGACATTATATGACGAGACCATGCCTTTAATGCTCAAAAAATCTGCATGTTTTGGGACCAGCAGTTAGCGTAATGGCTATGTTGTTGGACCGCCATGTAGTTGACTGCAGTTCGAGTCCTGGACCCGGTGGATTAAACTCACGCCGGGCGTGTGTGCATGCATGCCCAAGATCCCGAGAAGAGAATGGAGGAGAAGGGATTGCAGTGTGGCCATCTCCCCTGGGGGATGATTTCTCGCTTTCTATCTCTCTGTCTCTCTCTGTCTGTCTGGCGAGCGCACGTGCCTTATAGCAAAGACTTCTTAAAAAAAAAAAATCTGCATGTTTCTATTATCACCTCTCATGCTTATTTAACCATACTCTTTAATCTGCCATTTTGCTACTAATTCCCATCATTTTTTTTCTCCCAAATCTCCCACCCTACCCTCTACTAACCACCATTTTACTCTCTGCTTCTATGATTTCAATTTTTAAAAATTCCACATGAGTAAGATCATACAGTATTTGTCTTCCTGCACCTGACTTACTTCACATAATAAAATGTCCCCAACATTCATCAAGATCTTACAAATGGCAGGATTTCTCTCATTTATAAAGTTGAATAGTATTACATTGTGTATATATAATAAATTTTCTTAAACTGTTTTTCTGTTGATGGATATTTAAATTAATTACATATTTTGACTACTGTAAAATGTTGCAATGGACATGGGAGTGCAGAGCAGGTAGCTTTCAACATATTGATTTCACTTCCTTTGTATGTATACTCATTACTAGACTATATGGTTGTTTACTTAAATTTTTTAAGAGATCCATACATTATTTAAAAATCAGAAATAAACTAATATAATTGTTCTTGTATGTTGTCCATGATAATAGAAACAATGGCTCTAAATTAAAAGCAATATAAAGGGGAAAGACATGGGGACCAGCAGTTAGCGTAGTGGCTATGTCGCTGGACTCCCATGTAATCGACCGTGGTTCGAGTCTAGGACCCGGTGGCTTAAACTCATGCCGGGCGCATGTGCATGCGTGCCCAAGATCCCCCGAGAGGAGAATGGAGGAGAAGGGATTGTGGCGTGGCCATCCACCCTAGGGGGTGATTTCTCGCTTTCTATCTCTCTGTCTCTCTCTGTCTGTCTGGTGAGCACACGCACCCTATAGCAAAAAACTCTCAAAAAAAAAAAAAAAGGGGGGAAAACATGTAAGACCACAATTTACTCTTAAAATGTGTTCACCTCCGTAAAGAGTGGATCTCCATGCATCTATGCCCAGCCTTGTCTTTGAAAATGTAAAAAAAAAAAATAGTAAGAAAAAACTAGTAATATATGATAGGCTTTACTGCTGAATTGTCTTCATACTCACTGCTTCCTTTTTTATTAACTCCTCTTTTCAAACCATTTTAATATCCTTAAAAATCCTTTTTAGAAATTATTGTTTTGGGTTAATTGACTCTATTTGTCTTTCTTCCTCTATTTTACTTCCTTTTCTGTCTTGATGATTCTACTTAGTTTAAGGATCAGGTGTTCATTTTAAAAAAATTAGAAAATACCAAGTTATTCATATTAAAAAAAGACAAATTACATCATCAGATACAGGAGCTAATATTTTAATGTACTTCCATTCAACTCTTATACTTAATCTATGTGCACTTATATAAACACAAGCAATAATGCATTTATCTTGTATGCATGCTTAATAATTCATCATACCCATGCAGAATTTTAAAGATAAATTCTAAAGATATAATTTACTGAGTCATTTTTATGGATTAAGAGATTCAAAAAAGACAAATAACAGTATCTCAGTTGAATTCATATTATATGTTTATCTTAGGTAATAAGGATGTCAGCATACCACTGATTTGCTTGACTTAGTTCAAAGATGATTTCTCGGGACCAGCAGTTAGCATAATGGCTATGTCGCTGGACTCACATGTAGTCGACCGCGGTTCGAGTCCCGGACCCGGTGGCTTAAAACTCACGCCGGGCGTGTGTGTGTGCGTGCCCAAGATCCCGAGAGGAGAATGGAGGAGAAGGGATTGCAGCATGGCCATCGTACCTGGGGAGTGATTTCTTGCTTTCTATCTCTCTGTCTCTCTCTGTCTGTCTGGCGAGCGCACGCGCCCTATAGCAAAATCCTCTCCAAAAAAAAAAAAAAAAAAAAAAAAAAAAAAATGATTTCTCAATGTTTTAATTTAAAAACTTGATAGTTTTGTTTTCTTTTTAAGGTTTTTATATAATAACAAGCCACCCCACTTTTCAGTCCTACCCTCACTTTCACTCCCACCCCTCAAAAGATAAGCTTTGAGAATTCTCTATTTCTTTTTTTTTGGAGAGGTTTTTGCTATAGGGCGCGTGCACTTGCCAGACAGATAGAGAGAGACAGAAAGACAGAAAGCGAGAAATCACCCCCCTAGGGGGGATGGCCATGCTGCAGTCCCTTCTCCTCCATTCCCCTCCCGGGATCTTGGGCACACACGCCCGGCGTGAGTTTTAAGCCTCCAGGTCCGGGACGCAAACCGGGGTCGACTACGTGGGAGTCCAGCAACATAGTTATTATGCTAACCGCTGGTCCCAGAGAATTCTCTATTTCAAAGTCAGGGATTTTTACAATTACCAAACACATGCTTCATAGCTGGCCATTGGGTTTTCCTGTTCTTCAATCTGACAAAGAAAAATGAGTATTGGATTAAATAAATTCCTAGGTGAAAGAGTGGTCTATTTGTTTAGCTGATTAGAAGCATGAAAAATAGATAAAGAATTTAGAAAGACAAAATGGACTTCTTATAAGTAACATAGATATAAACACTTAGGAAATACTCCAAGATACAATTTCAACTTAATATAAACTAAAGACAAAAGTGGAAGCAAGGGAGACAAAACATGACCTGAGACAATTTGGCCCCAAATAATCTAATTTACTATAATTACTGACATTTATTGAATAATTACTAGAAGTCAGGAACAAAGTCTATCTCATTTATTGTATTTTCTGATTTAGTTGCTACAATAATCCCATGACACAACCACTGCTGACACATATTCATAGAGAAAGAAATAAAAATCTGAGTGTATTTTGTCCAAGATCATTGCCAACATTTAGTAAACTGAAGCTAACACTCAGGTCTCACGGTGTGAGCTGACAATTGGCTTAAATGTATTGACAGTATTCTATTTTCCTTCAAGGAGCAAGGAGAGTTGCTATCCAAGGAAACTATAAGGAGTGACAATGGCAAAAAATTGTGACCTGGAACAATAACCAGTTTTCTAAAATCACATTCGAACATAGTTTAGTATACTATACATTTTTATCCCTTTTCCTAAATTAATAAAAGAGGTTTTAAAGAAATAAAATACATATATTTACTTTTCTGAAAAGCAGGAGGAGTAATGTTTATCTCACAGTATTATGAAGACGAAACATAGAAATGAAGGTGAAATTCAAGTGCAATCCTGGTCTATACCTACTAAGCACAATAATTAATGTAATAATGTCATTATTATTATTGTACCGGCTTTGACGTATCAATGTTTTATTGCTGGAATTTTATGTAAGTGTGCCTTAAATATTAAAATTCTTAAAAACCAAATTGCTTATCAATGAATATGCGTAAGTTTCCTCAACGTTTAATACAAAAGTTTTTATATACATATAGGATCGTCAGGAAAGACATGCATTTTTGCATAAAAAAATACTTCATGACTTTCCCATCAACCTAATATTTCAATGTTTTGGAAATTAAGTCATTACATAATATCTATATGATACCTTAAGTATAAGAGTTTGCAAAGATTTTTTTTTTCTTTTTTGTACTTTTGAGACACAGTTCTCTCTCTATTAACTGGGCTGGCCTCAAATTCATGATTATCTGACCTTACTCCTCAAGTCGGTGGGATTACAGGTAGGTATCACAACACCTGGCTCAAAATATAAAAGTGTATTTAAAGCTATTCCTTCTCTTTTGAAAACAAACAAGTATAGCTATGTTTTTTATGCATGTTAATAATTTTATTTAAGAACTAAATGCCTCTCATGTATCTAACAACGGATATTTAATTGAAATTTTACCTATCCTATGTAATCAGTGATTCAAGTTTAAATAGTATTAAATGTTGTAATTTTCATTAAAATATTTCTTAAGTTATCAGTCAAAGGCATTTAACCTAACTCAGGTATGTAGTTGATTTATGGGAACCTTTTAAGGAAGACTAGATAACAAGAAGCAAGCAATGAAAAATTTGAAATGAGTTTAATAAAAGCTACTGACACATTGTGATGGTTAAGGTGGCTGGATCCCATACGATCAACCATGTGGTTTGAAATTGATTGGTGGTTTGAAAAACACTTGTAGTGCATGTATATGTGGGCCCCAAATCCTAAAAGTAGAAATGGAGAAGAGTTTACAGCCTTCCCTTTGCTGCAGGAAAGACTTCCCCTGGGTGGGGATAGGGGTGCTTCTTCTCCAACTCCCCGCCCCCCCCCGCGTTTCTCTCCAGTGAATGTCTCTCTCACAAGCCCTGTAGCAAATTTAAAGAAAAAAAGCAAAACCCATTAAAATAAATTAATGAGAAAATAGAGAATACCTATAACAAAAAACAATATTAGTAGTTGAAATGGCCAAGGTAATAGTAATGGGCAAGAAAGACAACAACACAAGTTGTCACAGTGGAAAACAGTCACAAAGAAGAAAATATGCTATACTTCAAGAACTCACTAAGAGACATGATTTAGGTTAATTAAAGACAAAGAAAGAAATAGAAATAAAACCAAAAATATCTTGTAATCTTGAAAATAGCTCTGTAAATCGAATACTTCAGTTTCAAAAATATTTAATAGTTAATAATGATAGAAAATTTCCTTCTAGGAACTCCAGTCTAAGGTTTCTGATTCCTGTCCATTCTAGTCTAACTATTTATATAATTAAATTTCTTAGTTTTAGCATTAGATAATGTCTAATGGCAGAGTTGTCAGATAAAATACAGGATTCTCAATTAAATGTAAATTTTCCAAAACAATAAATTCTGTATGTGTGTGTGTGTGTAGCCATGTTGCAATCCCTTCTCCTCCATTCTCCTCTCAGAAGTTGGGGCACACAAACACATGCACCAGGCATGAGTTTTAAACCCTGGATCCAGGACTTGAACCTCAGTTGACTATGTGGAAGTCCAGCATCATAACCATTACACCACCTGCTGGTCCCTATGTGTGTATGTGTGTGTGTGTGTGTGTGTGTGTGTGTGTATATGTATATGTATATATCTATGTATATGTATACAAGTAAGTATATATATATATACACATAGATATATATATATCTATGTGTGTGTGTGTGTGTATATATATATATATATATATATATATATATATATGAATATTTTAAGCTTATTTAGCTTTCTTGTATGAGAGAAAGAGCACCCTCAACATGGTGTTAGGCAACAATCCTCCCCAGTTTTTCAGCTTTCCCAGCCACTCGGGGTCATCCTCATTAGTCATCTACAGGTGCACCTGAGAACCCATCCCTCAGCAAGACTTCCAGCATTGTTGAGCACTGAGCTACCACTGCAGCAGCGCAGTTTGACTGCCAACAAATAATATTTTATAATGAGTAAATATATGAATAGATTTTTTGTGACAAACTTAACTGGGAGTGCTTTATTTGCTAAATCCAGCAGTCCTATAGAGGAGTCAGGCTTCACAAATATTGAGTATATATTCAGTGTTTCACTAATGGTCAAGAACCATATTTCATGATTTTTTATTACATAAAAAATGTCATCAGAAAATGAACGGAGGCAATATATGTTAAAGGCTATGTAAGAGTAGTAAAGATTCCACTTTACTAGAAACTCATATTATTATGGTATAGTTGCAAAAAAGCGAGTTTCTGCACAGAGCATGCACAGTGAGAGGCCCAGCTCAAGCCCTGGAGAGTCAGGGACAGGTCAAGCAGGGGAGTGCAAGCAGGGTGTGGTCTCAGCCCTGCAGACACCTGCCCAGGAGCCCTCCTGTGACTGCCCGACAGCCAGCCAGCCAAGGCCTAAAGGAGTGGCAACCCCTTATGTGGATCCCACCTTTGGTGACCTGACTACCATGGAGACCTCTGATATGCAGACTGGTTTACCGCCAAATCTCTGGGACAGTCTTGCCGCCTACACGCAGGACCACCAGGTCCTGAAGGTGTGAGGCTTTTGAGTGTCGGGCTGTGTGGTGGGGTTAGCACGGCCTCCCAAATGCAGCTGAGGGCTGAGAAGGCAGGTCTGGGAGCTCAAAGTCAGCCACCTCTTTAACCTTGGAGCCATTCAGATTCCTGTATGGGGTTTCCGCTGTGCCAGATTGGACCTCTTTCCCACAATGGCCCATATGAAGGCTTTAAGGGCTAGGTGGGGAGGTGAGTGTAGGCAGGTGACAGCGGGTGGAATGTTGGCACACCCCCAGGCATTTGGTCTTCCTTCTGTCATACCGCGGAAGGGGTAAAGAGACAGGGCAGAGTGACAGACCACGCCTGGCCAACTGAGATGGTCTCTCCACCCTTTGGAAAGATTCACTGGCTACTTATAAAGATGTTTGCATATAATATGAAAAAGCTACTCCCAACTCCTCCACAAACTTTGGAAGGGAACATTTGCCACACCTAGACTTTCTAGTGTGGAAAGATTGCCACTGCATGAGAGAAAAACACGTCTTGTAAATACTCATTTGTTTAAACAATATAATGGTAAAGAACTGTTTTCTGGAAAAGACTTTTTGAAAAGGAGTTGTGGGGCTGACAGGTGGTGTAGTGGCTAATGGCGCTGTATTCCCACATGGCCCAAAGAGCTTTATACTACTGTGTGTTGCAGTGAGACAAGATTATTCCTTGTGTCTATACATTTTATTTAACTTTGCTGTGTGTATAGCATATAGAAAAGACAAACGAGCTCTAATTTAGAATATCTGGCCTTTCTAGATGTTAAAGAAGTTGGCAGTGTGAGACAAAAGTAGAGTTAGTAAACAAATACATTGAGTACATTTTGTCACAATTTATAGGAAAGAATATTCTTAAAACAACTGTGATGGGACCAGCAGGTGGCATGCTGGACTTCCATATGGCTGAACACATTTTAAGTCCCTGGTGGCTTGCTTTCTCACTTTCCTTCTCCCTCTGGTGAGCACATGTGCTGTATAGCAAACTTAAAATAATAATAATAATAATAATAATAATAATAATAATAGTAATAATAAGTCCATCTTAAGTGTTACCAATGAGTATAACTGTTCGTTTGAAATAGAAAGAGGGAAAGGTTCTAAGCCAGATTTTTTTTTTTTTTAGTAATTGTTCTAGGGGCTGGCAGGTGGCAGTGTGGTTAAGGGCACTGGACTCCCACATGGCTGACCGTGGTTCAAATTCCAGACCTGGCAGCTTGCTTTCTCACTTTCTCTCTTTCTCTTGCTCTGTCCCTCTCTGGTATAAATAAATAAATAAATAAATAAATAAATAAATAAATAAATTTAAATAAAATAATTATTTTAAAAATAATTATCCTGCTAAACTTAATTTATTTATTTTATTTTGACCAGAGATGGGGAGAGAGAGAGAAAGCAAGTCGGATTTGAACTACGGTCAGCCAGGTGGGAGTCCAGCACCCTTAACCACCATGCCACCTGTCAGCCTCATAAGCCGTAATGTTCTTATTCAGAAGATTCTTTCATGTGACAGCCATTGCTGTGTGGGAAGTTTATTCAATACTACTGTAAGTATAGTAGAATAGAGGTGTGCTGGGCAACTGTTTATGTTCAGAAGGTATTGTGGTGTGAACAGGCCCTGTTGGGAGTGCACTTTCTGCCTCTCCCTCTTTCTCTTTCTGGAGAGTGCATATGCCCTCTGGCTACTTAAAAAAAATGTTTAAGATGGAAAATTTTATGTTACGTATATTTTACTACATTTTTTTTGAAATCCTGGAACTGGAAGGTGGTTTATGGGCAGTTTAACGTTCTGCGAGGCTGGCTCACATGGGAAAGCTCCAGGTTCATGCACATCCAGAGATCACACATATGCCCATGATACAGGCTTGTGGGAGCTGGGGGTGGGCTGTGGCATAGAGGCCCTGCTGGAGATACCTGTCTATCTTTTTCTCCCTCTGCCTCTCTCACTAATTGAAGAAAGTAATAAACATGAAAAATAAGAGACAAAATCTTGAGTCTGGCCAGTGGCACAGCAGTGAAATGCAATGCCCTGCGATGCAGACCAACAGGGGAATGTTGCTGCTTGTGCATGGAAATACCCCTGAGTATACTGGGGACACTGAGCCCATTAGTCAGGCTGACCCAGGCTGGGGACTGATCACGGCATTGCCATCCTGTCAGGGGTGCTGCCTCTTACTCTCATTTAGGGAATAAATAAACTTTTAAACAAGTCTATGCTTAAAATAGAGGGTTCGAATAGCACCCTTAATGTATTTTGTGATATTTTATAGGAGTGATTGCATTTGGGAGATGGCATGGTTAAATATGTTGTCTCTGAAGGTGTGCTGAGTGTTCATAGGGCGGTGGGGAACAGCGGAGGAGGAAGGATGCAGACAGAGAGGCATTCTGTGTCTGTGAGCTGGTCTGTCTGATCACATAACCTCTGTTCTACTTGTGCGTTTTAGTCACTTTGCCATGCACTAAAGGATCAATAACTCCGAATGCCCAAAATATGTTCAAAGTAAAAGGGCTAAGAAATTAGCCCTTTTATAGCCTGTAGGATGGACTGTCCTCTGGGAGTGGCCTTCCTTAGGCCATCTCTTGGAGCTAGATGGAATCCTGTATTTATCACTGGAACAGGGAAGAAGGAGGACAGGAAGAATGAGGAGAAGGGATCTTCGCTAGCATCTTCACATGTAGAAGATGCTTTTATATCGCGACCCTAGGTCTATATGTACATTTTTGGTGAAATACCTCTGTTTATTATGAACAAAGATTCTTTATTTTATAACATGGAAGTTTTATAGATATACCAAAGGACAATATATGATAACAAATATAGAGCTAGTGAATGGTAAGTGTATTTTGTTATAAATGACAGACAGATGCATTTTGGGGACAGAATCATTAGTCACTTTACAGTAGTGTGTATCAGAACTTTTTCATTAAGTTGGTAGGGGAGGAGCAGATTGAAATATAAACAATGTATGAAAATCTGTTCATATTTATGTTTTGATGATAGTCAAGGATGCATGTACATTTCTTTTGGTCATACTCTAGGAATAAATTACAAAGTTCAATGGAAACATACCTTCTTGCAAATGTTTTAACAATACAGAATGGATAATGAATTCTCTTAGGCAAATTAGGCTTAGTGTAATTTGTTGCTTTATGTCATTTAAATCGAGTGTTAAGGAAATACAATATTTTGATTGTAACTCTGTTAATACATTTATCTAGAGGCCTGTTGCCAATCTTTGTCTCCTGTGAATTTTTGTCCCAAAAAGGTAGGATTACATTTTTTTTTTCTAACAGATTGTGTTTGTACAGTGCTTTCTTGGTAATCATAGCTTTGGGATTTCAAGTTGCTAATATTCATAATAGGTGAAAAACCATGATGCATACTGTATAATCTCAATCACATAAAATTAGATGTTGCGTACATATGCATAAAGGACCTACAAGGACACGTCATACTGTAAACTGCTTGTGGTTGTGAATTTTTGTTCTTTGATTCTTATGTTTTTCCATTTCCTATAAAGCATAGTAATTATGAAAAAAATAAAGGTTATTTAAAAATCAGAAAAAAGAAAACAGACATTGAGGCAAAATTAGACAAGTCAAATTCAACACTGCTATTTATGTTGGAGCTGAAGTCAAACAGGGCCCATATTATAGGGTAAGCAAGTGAAAAAGTCAAATATCTGAACAGATAGTGAAGTACAAAAACACCCACAGATTCCAAAAGATGCAAAGAGAAAGCTAATTTATTGTTTTAAAATGAAACTTCAGAGCTCAGGCAGTCAAAGCAGATGGTCAAAGTCATAGCAACCCAAGGAAGCAGCATGATTGAGAGTCATAAGTCAGGGAAGGCCAATTCTTGACAATGCTGGCCTGAACCCAATCTTAGGATAATAGCCAGCTCTGCTCCCAAGTGAAAGCACTTGTAGGTATAGTATTAACATTGAATTGCAAGAGTTTGAGTAATAAAGAGGGTATAGAATTCTGAAGGAAAGGATCAGTTCTTACAGCTCCAGGGTTATATTCAATAATTCAGAGGTATACAATAAAGGCTTATATGTAAGTGTGAAGACATAATTCATACTGAAAATATTAAAAGGTTAAAAATCAAAGTATGAAAATATGACTTCATATTAAAAATATAAAACAAACCAGTCAGTAATTTAAAAATACTTATTATGCTACCCACTATATTCTGCAATGTACTTGAGATATATTGATGAGAAAACCAATGTGGACCCTGCTCCAAAGAGCTTATATAATTTAGCATTTACAAACTGTAGTTAAGTGTCGTAAGGGAAAGTTATAGAGTGTTAGTTGAGCGTTTGACTTAAGGGACTGCGAGGAGGCAGGAAAAGATTGCACTAGGAAGTTGACTCTGTGTGGGTGCAAAGGCCAGCAAAGTCCTGATCATAAAGCTCCTTGTACACTCTGTTAAGAATTGTTAACTTTTATCCTAAAAACAATAAAGAGCTTTGAAGGACGGTGAGGAAAGTTTACATGGTCATACTGATGTGCGAATCAGAGTTTGGGGCAAGAGTTTCAGCAAATGTCTTTTGGTGACACATTATAACCAAATGAACATCTACAAAGGATTATATACTGAACTCAAGTATGTGCATATCTAAAATTATTCTGAAACTACTTCTTTTACTCAGTTACTTTTGTTGATGAAGAACGAGGCAAGTCGCCATCACATAGCGATTGCTAGAGAGAATACAGGAGCAATGCAACTTTCTGAACAGCGGTATTTGAAATTTTGTATTGAATTGTTTGATCCTTGTGTACATGAAAATAACTTGCAATATTGGAATAAATGATGTAAAATCTTTAGACTTACTAAAAATAGATGATTTTTTCTCAAACACTCTTAGGTATTAGATATATCAGTAGTTTTAACTTATCTATCAATAGGTAAACAGGTGCTAGATAAATATACATGGTTCTTTTGCATCACAAGCTGTGCCCTACCACATTTTCTCCTCAGAAGAGAACTACAAAGAGTAGAATTTCTTTTGCATTAAAATGGGGATACATTTTCCAGTGAAATTGTCACAGATAAATTGTTAGAATTAAAAGATTGTTCTAGGAAAGAAGAAGGGAAGGAAAAGGGAAATATCAAGGTATTTTTACTGTTGAGACATTTTAACAGTATGTCCATTAACAATAGATTTTTTGTTTATCTTCTGCTAGTCTAAATTTTCTGTTGTATTTATATTTCTCACTACATTTGCAAACCCTCATGACTGAGGTTTGGAATATCTTAAATTGTAACCAACTATCTCATGAACTATTCTTTTTTTGAGAACACTGGAGTGTTTTGTGAAAATGATGTTTCTGGTTGATGAGGGAGGGTAAGCAGTGAGGAAAAAAATACTATTTTTTTAGAGGCTTTTGCCTTGGAGCACTTGTGCCCACACACACAAAAGAGATAGAGACAGTGTGGAGAAAAGTGAGAAATCAACCCCCAGAGAAGATGATCATGCAGCAATCCCTTCTCCTTCTTTCTCCTCCTGGGATCTTGGGCATGCATGCACACATGGCCGGCATGATTTTTAAGCTAGCATGTCTAGTACTCAACCATGTTTCGCCATGTGAGAGTCCAGCAATGTAACCAACACACCATCTGCTGGTCCCAAGAGAAGAAACATTTTTATGTCACAATTGCCTATGGATATTTCTACATCTATCTTAAATGAGTTACTTTGAAGACTAGATTTTTAGTTTGATATATTTGCATAAATACAGTCCTACAGAAAGCTGTTATATAAAAATTATTATAGTAATTAATTCTAGGTATATTAAATTAATTACTATACTCTTCAAAAGACCATCATGTAGAGATAAAAATCAAGTACAATGAAATTACCAAAGATTGTTCTGCTCATTATACAAAAATAATGAGATTAAATATCAAATAAAAATCAATTTCTTGTTCACATGGGAAGTTTTTTCCCCAGTATATAATGTCCTCTTTCCTCCCTCCATGCACACCAGGGGTTTTGTAGAAGTTTTGGATGCTAATGATTTAATAGGTCATCTTGTCTCCTGCCAGATGTGTTTACATAATTTGCAGTTAGAAAGTGTTGTTTTGGTTCTCCCCAAATTTACGTTTCTCCCATATATTGCGTATTTTGGGACACCAAGTTTCACAAATGTGAACACAAATGTGTTCAAATTCTATTTTTGAAGGCAAACCTCCCACTTAATTGTTTTGTTACCTGTTAGAATATGCATCTTAAAATGAGGGTATGTCAGCAAAGAAAAGTGAAATAAAAAAAAATGAGAATTACATAGATAATTTTAGAGTAAAAAATGGCACTTTAAAAATGAAAGTTGAGTTTTAGAATATTAGAGTTGATTACTTAAATCTTTAAGACCTCTTCATCCTAGGATAATAGTTCAATTTGTACTTTTGTAGTTCAAGTGTAGTTACAACCAAAAGTCTACTGTGAAATGTGATTTCTTTCCTCCTAACTTCTATAAACAGATTCTTTTTTTTTTTCTTTTCTTGGAGAGATTTTCACTATAGGGCATGTGCGCTCACCAGAAAGAGAGAGACAAAGAGACAGAAAATGAGAAATCACCCCCAGGGTGAATGGCCACACAACAATCCCTTCTACTCCATTATCCTCTTGGGAATGCTTGCACAGGTGCCCGGCGTGAGTTTAAACCACCGGGTCCTGGACTCGAACCGCAGTCATGTACATGGGAGCCCAGTGACATAGCCGTTACTCTAACTGCTGGTCCTTCTAATTTAATAATGCTAATATTTATATTATAGTACTCATAGCAGTTGCATTAGTTGTGGTGTATTATGAAAGCACAGAAATATTCTGGTTACAAATTATACTACTGAGTCTAATGTTATATATGGAAAGTTTATTTGTTTAAGATGGATTAATGGATATTTTTCTACTTAAAACTAACCAAAGGTAAACCTTTTTTAAAAATTAAAGATAATTCTCTAATTTATTACTGTTATTGACTTTGGAGACTGGCACTTTTTCATATAATGTACAGTTTTTCAATCTTTAATTATACACAGTTTCTTCAAGTTCTAATCAGCATTTGTATAGTCCATAAATGTTTATTATCATATTATCATATTAATTATTAATTCTATAATAATTAAGCCTCTTTTCTCTCACTTTGTTTTTGTAGTTATCTGGCACTATTTTTAGATATTTAATTCCTTAAAGTTTTGTTTTCAAGTTAAAGTATTTAAAAGAATATCAACAATTTGGGATTGCCAGGTAGAAGGAGAAACTAAATTAATAGAGAAAAAGAAACTTAGGAGGATGATGAGGAGGTACATGTAGGAGGCTAGCTAGAGTGAGTTTAGATAACCCTACAAAGACTGATGGTATGTTCTAGAGGGTTGTCTCATGGTTTGGACACCATGATTAGGGAACTGTCATTATATTCCTTATAATATTAAGAAATTAAAGAAACTAGGGATGAAGCAGGCAAGGAATTGGATTCTCTTTTGAAGGCCTCAGTGGAAATACAACCCTTCTCGCATATTAACTTTAAATTTCCAGAACAATAAGAAAATAAGTCAATCTTGTTTCAAGCCATTAAATTTATGGTAATTTGCTTTAGACACCATAGGAACTAACATAGTATCCCACCTTGATTTTTAAAAATTATTGAGTATACTAATATATCTAAAATATTTGCAAATCATAAAATACTGGAATATGCATGTGAACTTAACTCCATTATTGTCTTATCAGTGTAAACATTCATATTTGTAGCAGTATGTCTTTTACAGATGTTCCTTGTTCTCAAGCAGAGTCTCTATTTTTGAGTCTATAATTAAACAAAATCATGATGTATGTTTGTTCTGTATATTCCCAGTGATAACAATTAATTATAATTCATTAAATAGAGCTACTTGTGATTCTATAAAAAAAATTACATTATTAGTCTATATTCCTTGTAGAAAAATTAAACCATTGTTTTTTTTTCACATGAGACATAATACAACTACACTTGACTTTAGTCAAATGTCAAAAAAGTTCTTCTAAAATAACTACTTTAATCAGCTCTTATGTCTGACAAAAGTTAGACAAACAATTAACAAACAGTTGCTTGTTTTGAAAAAATTCCCAATCACTTTATTAAAATAATACACAGAATTGACTTTAAGCCTGGCTGAACAACTCAGTTTTTTTTTGCATATTATAGATTCAGCATTAATATTTTAGAAATGATCATTTTCAGTACTAAGTGTGGGTTATTTATAGGCTAAACTGACTATATTTTGAAAGTTCAGTTATTGATATGTGTAAATTATTTTTATGTAAATATTTCTATTAAATTATGCCATAAAAATACATATATATATATATATATATATATATATATATATATATATACACACACACTGAAGTGGCAAGTAGGTATTAATCTCACTCATTTATGCAACCGTCTTGAACACCCCTATATTCCATACACTATGCTAATTGATGTAAATAAATAAACAGCATTTCCTAGAATTATGTTCTTGTCATCCTCTAAGCTCACAAAATAGAAAGGAAGACATGCACATATGACAAATCACTGAATTCTATTTGAAATTTTATTATCAAAATTGTATAGGAATGACAGTAATAAGATTTACCAGTAGTAATATTTCCTATTTATGAACATTACCAAATACTAGGAACTTATATGGCTCATACTCTGCTAAGTATATGTATTCTGTCATTAATTCTTTTGAATAAACTCTCCAGAGTGGTGTGGTTTATCCTATCTTACCTAAGAGCACAATTAGGTATAAATGTGACATTATTAGGCAATGGTTACACATCCAAAAAGGGACAGTAATGGTGTTTGAAAGTGAAGCTTGATATTTCAAAACTTAAACTTTCAAAATCAATAACATACAGCATCAAAGAACAGTTGATCTACATTTGATGAGTGTAGCAAAAAACAATAAACAATTCTGACCAGGAGTGTAATAGTGGGGTCTTCTGTGATGGAATAGACAGTTTAGATTTTGTCATTCACTCAGTGGAAAGTCATTAGAATATTTAATACAAAGAAAAGATATAATCAAATATTTCAATTTAGTAGGGATTATCTTACTGTGTCATATTGTTTTTTTATCATATTTTGTTATATCATGATATATTAGAATGCATTGGGAGCATATATCTTAAAACTGCAGAGGACCCTAAGCCCTCACAGCATGACTCCCTCCCCAAGGAATCTGATGACCTGAGGGTCCCTTGGGTATTTCTAGGACCCTGTGGGCATCAGCTGGAGCTGCAGTAACAAAAGGGAATCTTGGAAAAGGCTGGAACCCAAACTCCAAGTCAACAAGAAGCCTCCTGTTGCCATCATTCTCTTTGCAGCTCCTTGAGCTTCCTCTCAGCCAGCCCGGCTGCCATCCAGCTATCCTGAGCTCTCTTGTAGAAGTACATAAGCTCTCGATAGGATGCGGTGGTCGACAATTTTCTCTCAGTGTCTCAGGTTGAGGTTGAGAATGTTCTCAGTTTATGTCCTGTCTGCCGTCACCTTGCACGGGTCCCTGTCCTGCTCTGAGCAATGCTTTTCCTTATCTGTGGACTCTTGCTGCAGTTGGATCACATGGTCTGGTTGTCACTCAGACAGAGTCTCAAGCCTCATCTGAAAGCTCTGAATCTCACAGTTCAGCTGTGAGTTTTCAAGCTGTAGAGATACTGGTTTGATCTGCAGATTTTGAATTTGTGCTGTGAGCTTCTCCTTCACAGCCTTTCTTTCCCAGAGCTTTCTGGCTGTTTCTTGCTTTTCTTGGCTGCCACAAGACACATGGACGTTCCCTTGTCAACCACACTTTTCAGATCCACATCTGATGGATGGACGGGGCGATCAGCATTTCCTTCTTCCCTCTTTAGCTCCTCTTGGGAGTTCCTGTGATCCCCAGGGAGATCTGGCAGAGGGATGGCATCCAGAAAGTTTCCTGCTATAGCATTTGATTGACTCAGGAAAGTCTTGAGTGATTAAGGTGGCTGGATCTCACATTGCAAAATATAGTTTGAATTCTGTTCCCATAGCTTGAAAAATACAGGGCACTTGTGAGTGTGTGCCAAAAATCTCAAAAAGAAGGAGAAATGGAGAAGGGATTGTAGAGTGACCATCCCCCATGTGGGGATGGTTTCTCACTTTCTTTCACTTTCTTTCTGTCTCACTTGCTCTCTGGTAAAATTAAAAAAAAAAAAAAAAAAAAAAAAAACCTAAAACAAAAACTCTTAAATTCTATGCCCTTCATAAAAACAATGAAAATGCAGGAAAAAAAAATGTCAAAATCAATTCTTGGAACTCTGAAAATTAACCAAGAGGGCTTACAATAATTTGAGGAACATTTATTTTAAAAAAAGAATTATTTAACTTTATTTATTTATTTATTTTAATTTGACCAGAGAAGGAGAGAGAGGAGAGAGAGACAGAGAGTGAGAAAGCAAGCCACCAGGTCCAGGACTCCAACCACTGTCAGCCATGTGGGAGTATAGCACCCTTAACCACCATGCCACCTGCCGGCCCCAGGAAATGTAGTTTGTATCCTTTTCGCAGCCCCCTTGTTCACTCCTCCCTAAGGATAAATAATGAAGTCAGTGAGACTGACAAAGAATATGTGCATACATTTCTAGTCATTTGAGAGCTCATAAAAATTAATGGAAAATACAAATTATAGAAAGTCTATGCATAAATTCTCAAATGTTTTGAATCAAGATAAATGTATACTCTAATTCTACTTTCTTCAATTTTTTTTGAAATCACCTCAAACAGCACAGTGGTTTGCACATTCATTCAGTGTTCCTTCCATCCATACAGTTAATGCACCAGGGTCAGGTGCTGGATTCTGCATACTAGAAGCAAATCTGGAGGTAAATTTCTAATGCTACGTTCTGCTGAGAGCCCAAGAGCTGAAGGGCAGTGATTTCTAAGACAATATTGGCTTTACATTTTTGATAATGCTAAAATAACTTAGGCTCCTCTAAAGCTGGTTTAACCTTCAAACACAAACTCTACTTTGGGTGAATTGTTTTCGGATCTAAATTGGAAGAACCAAGGATTAGGAAAGCAGATTCAGTATCATTGGGGCATGTTAATTATGTGCTATGGCAGGTCCTCCAAGTACTTTTGAGATGTTTTCTTCCCTGTGAATATTGGCTTGGAAAGTAGAGATGGGCCTGTGGCATTTTGGACTCATTAGCGGATGTACTCACCGGACAAGTCAAGACAAAGGCAAGAAAATTAATGAAGTGTGTGAGACATTTGTGTGATCTTCTCCTGATCTCCATATTTATTCCTACAGCTTTGGGATGCTAAGAGTCATTAATCACCCACTTTAAACCTTGTTGTAAAGCAGCCTCTACTGACATTGTTGAATAATTAACTCCTCTTGCATTTCCTGCTAATTGCAATATACCAATGACTGGTGGCAAGTTTGGCTTTCTATTAACCACAGTCTTGAGACACTGACACTGCCTTAGTCATCACTAGTACCAGAGTCACCATTTGTCACTGGTCTCTGCTGTTTTCCTTTAGGGAGAAACCACAGCTTATACTCACAGATATTGGAACATAAAAATGAAAAAAATATCTTCAAGGGAAGAAAAAAGGTCAGATATAAAACAATAGGAATAAAAATTATGGTCTTTCAGTTGTAGTCATTATTAATAAATAATGCAATGTCTAGTAAGTTATTCAAGCAGATATTGTGATATAAACTGAAGTTCTAACTTTATGAAACTGAACTCTGTCTCTTTGTCTTTTTGTGTGTGTTTATATATATGTGAAAACTCATATCATTGAACCAAGATGACTAATGAGATATAAACTAAAGGTTTTTCTTTTATTTATTTATTTTTTTGGGTCTTTGTTATAGGGCACGTGCATTCACCAGAAAGACAGAGAGAGACACAGAGAGACAGAAAGTGAGAAATCACCTTCTAGGGGGATGGCCAAGCTGTAATCCCTTCTCCTCCAATCTTCTCTCAGGATCTTGGGAGCACATGCACACATGCCTGGTATGAATTTAAGTCACCATGTCCAGGCCTTGAACCGCGGTCAAGTTACAAGGGAGTCCAGTGACACAATCATTAGACCAACTGCTGGTCCCAAGTTTTTATTTATTTATTTTTTAAATTCGGCTGTATTAGTTAATATTTCCTGTATTAGGGAGACAATATTGGCCTAATATTTTTGATAATGCTAAAATAACTAAGGCTCCTCTAATAAGGAATTAAAATGTCTAACCCACCATTTTAGTGAAAACCTTCAATGGCTTTGTGTCATAGCTTCTTCTTCGTTCTTCCTGAACAACCCCACCCTCAGGTCATATGAGTAAAGACTGGGAATCCCACTTTCAAGGGGGGATTCCTCTTTTCATTTTCTGTCTTTCTGTTTCTCTTCCAGCCACTTTCATTCTGACCCTCCAGAGCTGGAGCACAGTGATCCTGTGGGGCTAGTAGGCAGCGCTCACTGACCGAGTGGTGTTATAAGCAGGCATCATACTGCACAGCCTTGGGAACTATGTAAATCTCATGCTCTGCTGGGACTGCTGTCATGTGTTCCTCAGAAAAGCAGTTGACACTGGGCATCTCCCACATTCAGTTTCCTGTGGCTATCTCTTTGGCTCATGACTTTCTAATAAATTTGTCCCTCTGCATCTAATAATACCTCTAAGCTACTCTGTGGTGAAGTCTGTTCACCTTTGCTCTTAGAAAGAATTTGAGAGAGGCTCATGCTGACTCTCTATCACTTGTAATTCTTATCAGGTTCATAGGAAACAGACACTGTTTTCTTAAGAAAGTCTGAAAATGTAGGCTGGTGAATCCAGCCATCTCGTATTTGACCCACCCCTCAGTAGCTAGCCAGGCAGTTCTTTTGATCTAAGATTTGAAAGGTGAATGCACTGGCAGATTTATTCCAAGGGACAAATCTCTAGCTCTCTAAGTGATTCTATTCAGGTACCATTTACTAACTTTATGGTGAAGAGCAGGGATACCAAGTCATTACCCCCTTAAAGTAATGGGCTCACAGCTCCACCAAAAAAAAATTAATAATAATAATAATAATAATATCCTTCTCTCTATGCTTATTTCTTAGTCTTTTTAAGAGCCTCTGAAGTGTAGATGCTAGTTGAAAGGTTTTCTGTCATTATTTATATTTTGCAATTCCTGTAGAGCGGCCTTAATTGGAATGTAGCTTCAATTGTTCTCAACTGAAACTGATGTTACACATTTCTAAATATATCTTGCTCTCTTCTTTTTTTTTCTGAGTGTATATTAGTGGGTGTCTCCCCAAATATGAAATGTCTTTACCAAAATGTCTATACTTAAGTTTCCTTAATTATCTTCTTTCCTGTCAGGTTATTGGTGCAAATCTATGAAGTAAATGATCAAAGTTTCCAGCCAATATAGTGTAATAAAGATCAGATGTACCTCTACTTTTAAAAATCAACAAAAATAGACAAAATGTGTGGAACGGTCATTTCAGGTAAGTGGGTATCAGTCATCAAAAGATGATGCCTGGGACCAGCAGTTAGTATAGTGGCTATGTCGCTGGACTCTCATGTAATCGATCGCAGTTTGAGTCCCGGACCTGGAGGCTTAAACTCACGCTAGGCGCGTGTGCGTGCGTGCCCAAGATCCCGAGAGGAGAATGGAGGAGAAGGGATTGTGGCATGGCCATCCCCTCTGAGGAGTGATATCTCGCTTTCTGTCTCTCTGTTTCTCTCTGTCTGGCGAGTGCATGCGCCCTATAGCAAAAACCTCTCCCCCTGCAAAAAAAGATGATTCTTGATAAAGAAGAAACAGAGGAGGTAAGACCTAAAATTGTCCCAGATCACTGCCTAGAGAGATTCCAGGGCAAAGACCAGGGAGGGTGAACCCAGTGAGTTTAGGAGACTCCCTGTTTTGAAGGAATGAAGTTGAGAGCTGAGACAGCCATGAATGTCTTGAGTTCACAACACAGAATATCAGGGAAAAAAGAGATGCACAGAAAGAAGACCCTGGAAATCTTCAGTGATATCCTCTCAAGTCTTAAATGAGTACTGATGAAGCCAAATGTTTTGGGAGACTACTCTATGAAAATAACTACCGACAACAGAAAATGAGCTGAAGAAATAATATCCAAAGCTTTAAGCATAACAGCGTCTGTTCATGTTTCTAACAGTGAGGATGGAAACTTCACAAGTCACGGGTATTTATTTGGTAGAGCACTCTGAAAGGTAATGCTTTAGCAGATTTAGTTCTGAACCAAAGTCTTGCCCTGCCCTTACCTAACAAAGCTAAAACAAGATCTTCAATAAGGTAATGAGGTATATTAACTCTGTCTTAAATGAAAGATGAAGAATACCTTTAGAAAAAGTTAAGAGCAGATGAAGTTAAACCCAAACAGGTAGAAAAAGTAGAAAGGTGAAGTTAACAGAACCTAGAATGATGACGTTTGGATGTCTTAACCCTTCCGAACTGTTGAAATAAGATGACTCCAGGAAACTGTGTGTAGCACTTTGTTACTTTAAAATTTCTGGCAAGTGAAACCACCTCTGGACCTGAGAAAGTGTTAGCATTAGGTCTATTGACTACTGTGATGGAAAAGACTGGCAGGGAACAGAAATTTCTTCTTTTCTAAGTCGAGCTTTAGGAACCTCGCTCTCCTCCAGTAGCTCCATCTTCCCAGCGCAGTGAGGACAGTGTCAGTGTACATGGTAACTTTTGTAGGTCTTGATATGATTCATAGCTTGTGCTTGCCCTACATACTCATTTGATTGACTAAAACATGAATAAAACCAATGTTGCAGGGCTCTGGGACAGCTCATACAATATTCGAGGAAATGTATAATGGTGCAGAAACCTGGAAAACATTTCAGCAGTTATTTTTTTTTCTATAAACAAAACACTTATTATATTTGGAAAATAATTTGCAGTTTCTTTTATTTTTTTTTTTCCGATTTTTGCCATTTGTTACTGAGTGTGCTCTCCAGAGAGAGACAGAGAGAGAAAATGAGAAATCACCTCTCAGGGGGGCATATCCATGCTACAATCCCTTCTCTTCCATTCTATTTTCAGGATTTTGGGCACGTATGCACTTGCTCAGATTATATTTTTCAAGCTTCTTGGTCCAGGACTTGAACTGTGAGTCAGCATGTGGGATCCAGCACCTTAACGACAATGCCATTTACTGGTCCAAGTTCCTTATAAACATGTACTTTCCGGTAAACTCTAAAATATTTTCCTAGGCCTTTTAAACATTTTTAAAACTTAGTTTATATTTTGCATGCTGTAGAATGTATTGATTTCTAAAGTTCTATGTTTTTATTTGATATACTTTTTTTTAAATTTTTTTTGAATTTTGGAAGTTTTTTGAATTTCTTTTATTGCAAGTCTTTTAGTGATGAATTCTATTAATTATTCTTCATCATATACTGTCCTTATTTCGCACTTATACCTGAAAGACATTTGTGATTATTTACAGTTGCTGATTATCACTGGTTCACAGTTTATTTTTTTTCTTTCAGAATTTAAATATTATTCTAACGTCTTCTCTTCTGGCCTTTAGGGTTGGTGATGTACAGTTTCCCAAGTCAATGAATTGTTGTTCTCCTGTATGTATACTTGCTACCTGGCTACTGTAAGATTTTGTTTGTTTGTTTGTTTAAAGGTTTTTGCTATAGGGTGCTTGCGCTCGCCAGAAAGACAGAGAGAGAGACAGAGAGATAGAAAGAGAAAAAATCACCCCCCAGGGGTGCTATGACACACCACAAGACATCTGCCTTTAAGCACTTCATCAACCAATTCACCTAACAACCTAGTTATAAGAATGGACCTTGGTTGTTAAGTGAGGCGTGCCTGTAGTGACATATATTATTCTGCTACATTGGGCTGAAAAAATTTACATGAAAATATCTGGCTTAAAGTCTGATATATACTGAAATTTAAAATTGCTAATGGAATCTAATTTGAGACATCATAATTTAATGTATTAAGCATGATAATATGTTTACAACATTTTAAATAGATTTGTTGCAAATAGATAAAAGTATTTGAAGTGGAGGCTATAAAAATGTTTTCTGTCCGTGAAGTCAACTCTGCATGCCCTTATTTACAGACTTTTACTCTAATCATTGCCAAGGTTTTCTCTCCATATCAGGTAATTAGCTTGCTTTTGCAGCATTGTGTTTACTTCTCAGTTACTCTTCATTGAACACTTTTTAAATGCATTCCATTTTCCTTATTGGGATTTGGCAAATTATCCTGTTAAGCATTCTTTCAAAATGACTTTTAAAGACCTCTGGTATATCAATTTCTTCACTGTATTGATTTCATTATGCATTAGTTGAATCTACTACTGCAAAATCTATCAAAACACTGTTATTTTGTTTGTTTTTTACCCTCTAGTTTTGGTATAATTGACAGAAGTATTAGTGCCCTTTAGAGTTTGCTCTAGTTGTTAACTTTTCAATGGAAACAACCACTTTTTTCTTGGGTCTATTATTTTTTTTCTGTTGAGTATTTATTTTCTAAGTTAATAGTTTGGGTGGCCTATTTTAAACAGAGGAAAAAGCTAAAATTGTGTTGGCCAAAATATCATTTCCTTTGTTTCTGTCAAATCCTGATCTTTGGTATGAGATAAAATTTTGAAGTGTAATACATTTGAGTTATCATCTGATTGTAAAAAGTGCTTTTTTTCCCTATTATATAAAAATCAACTCTTTTAAGCAAAAGAATGATAACATTTCAATTGAGAAAGTGTCATCAGTCTTGGGTCGATATTATCCTTCAAAGTATGAGTTATTAGGATAAATTAGAAAAAAATCAATATCTTAAAAACCATCTCAATGAAATATAAACATGCCAAAATAAAACATGTATATATATATATATATATATATATATATATATATGTATGTATATATATATATATATATATATATATATATACTTTCATCCTCAGGATCCCGAGGGAAGAGAAAAATGGAGAAGGGATTGTTCATTACCATCACCCATGGAGAGTATTTCCTTACTTCTCTCTCTGTTTCTCTTTTCTTGTCTTTCTCTTGTGAGCACATGTGCCCTGAAACAACAACAAAGAACAACAACTAAAATAAACAGAATAAAAAAATAAAAAAAGTAATATGATGAGTTTTGGTAATGTGAAGAAATGGGCATTATCATACATTATGAAAGTGTATTTAAAATGTATTGTGCATATGTGTGTGTAGATGAAACGACATACACACTGTTCCAATGCAAGGGTGTTTCAAAGGTTCATGGAAAATGGACTTAAAGTTTGAGTTTATTTTTGTGCAAGAAGCTTGAAAGCCAAAGACAATTGTTTCATAGTATATATTGCCATAAACCCTTTAATAACTTCTGATAAGAGCACAGTAATACATATCGCTTATATGTCTATAATTGAGTTTAGATAACAACTTTAGATTTCTCAAGATTTAAAAGTTATTTCCAGGGGACTGGCAGGTAGCCTGGTGGTTAAGAGCGCTGAACTCCCACATGGCTGACCGTGGTTTGAGTCTTGGATTTGGCAGCTTACTTTCTCACTTCCCACCACTCCCCCTTACTCTGTTCCTCTCTGATAAAATTAAAATGAGTAAATATATTTTTTAAAAAAAGTATTTCGTAGCTTCTACTTGACAAGATCAGATTTACAAATATAAATTATTTAAGAAAAATCATGGGCAATGCAATGGCCTAATGGTTAGAGGAAGCTGGATCCCAAATGGCTGGGCCTTGTGGCTTGAATCCCAGATAGTGTGGCTTGAAAATCATGCTAGATATGTGTGCATGCATGCCCCAAATTGAAAAGATGGAGAATGGAGGAGAAAAAATTGGATCATGACCCCACCCCACTGGGGAGGTACTCTCCTGCTCTCTCTCTCTTTCTGGAGAGTGGGCATACCTTTTGACAAAAATTAAAAAGCAAAAGCAGTTCTATATTTACATGAGTGGAGTAGAATCTACACCTCTGCAACTAGAAGAGGTTCATCTTGAAGAAAAGTTTTGTTGGTTGCATATTGATAATACCAGTTCCTGAACTACCATGATTATACCAGTTAAGGTAAGTCAGCACCCAGAGTGCCGGCCCTTGTACATTTACTTTAAAAACTTTGTTTTTGAACAACTTAAAATTTAAAGAAAAATATGAAAATAGTATAGATTGTGAAAACTGTACTCTGTTTCTCCTATTATTGATATCTACATTAAAGTTAATCATTTGTGAAAATCAGTGTACCACTGCTGACATGAATGTCTTTATCATCATTATCATTATTACTAACATTCATTCAGATTCCTTTAGATTCTACCTAATATCCTTATGCCATTTCCGGATCTCACCTTGAATATCTTATTACCTTTAGTTATTATATCTTCTTAGACTCTCATCTACCGTAATTTCTCAGTCTTTCCTCAGTTTGGGTAACTTTGACTGAGAAGTACTTTTGTATAATATTTCTAAAAAATACATACTCTTGATTTATTTTTCACAGGATATTTGTCTTTCCCTCCATTTATTCACTCATTTAATAAATTTAATTATATCATTTTGTATTCAAGAATATATATTATAAAAATAATATTGTTTAATTACTCAAATTATTCCAAGTTTGACTATTGTAGCCTAATTCAGTTGGCTTCCATGTTACTTTGACATAAATGCATCATGTGGATTGTTATTTTAGTTCAATCACTTTGTTACTTTTTGGTACCAGTATTGCTGTATGTTATTTATGTATGTATGTATGTATGTATTTATTTATTTATTGGACAGGTTTTTGTTATAGGGTGCATGAGCTCGCCAGAAAGACAGAGAGAGACAGAGAGAAAAAAAGTGAGAAATCACCTCCTCAGGGGGATGGCCACGCCACAATCTCTTCTCCTCCATTCTCCTCTCAGGATCTTGGGCACACACGCACACGCGCCTGGCAAGTACCCAGGACTTGAACCACGGTCAACTACACAGGAGTCCAGCAACATAGCTATTGTGCCAACTATTGGTCCCCGCTCTATGTTATTCTATATATCCTCTACCCCAGAAGCAGCCAGTTTACCAGAGAAAAATGGTTCTTTTAATTAGACAGTTTATATCAGAAACCAAGATCTGGGCTCTAGATATGCTTATTGCTATGGAATTTCATTGAATCTAGGCCCTCTTTTTTTTTTTTTTTTTTTTTTTTTTTTTTTTTTTTTTTTTTTTTTTTTTTTTTTTTTAAGGTGAACTGCTTGAGTTCCCTGTATATCTTGTTTATCAGACCTTTATCTGAGGTATAGTTTAAAAATATATTCTCCCATTCCAAGGGTTGCTGATTCACTCTAATTATTTTTTCTTTTGCTCTGCAAAAGTTTTTTTTTTTTTTTTTTTTTTTGTGTGTGTGTGTGTGTGCTGATATATAGATATATATATATATATATATATATATATATATATATTTTTATCATTGCACATCTTTACAGTGTACAACATGGTTTTTCCCAGCATGAGTAGATGTAATCCCACTTGTCTATTTTGGGGATTATTCCCTGTTCTTTGGGGGTCTTATATAAGAAGTCCTTGCCTGCTATGATGTCTCCAAGAGTCCTCCTTTGTTATCTGCCAGTAGCTTTATATAGTTTGAGATCTTAAGTTTCTAGATCCTTGATCCATTTTGAGTTTATTGTTGTTAATGGGGAGAGACATGGGACAAGTTTCATCTTTCTGAGGATACCTAGTTTTTCCTGCATCATTTACTAAAGAGATTTTCTTTTCCCCACTAGACTGACTGGTGCCCTTTATCAAAAATCAGATGACTGTAGGTTTGGGAGTTTATTTCTGAGGTCCCTTTTCTGTTAAATTGCTCCACATGTTTCATTTTATCCCAAAATCATGCTGCTTGATTATCACAGATTTGTAATATTTGGGGTCAGGGAATGAGATGCCTCCTATTCCATTCTTGTGCAAAATTGCTTTGGCAGTACTGGGTCTGTTATGTTGTTTTTTTTTCTAAATATGTGAAGAATATCTCTGTTAATTTGACTGTGGTGGCATTAAATTTGTGGATTATTTGAGTAGGATTGACATCTTGATCGTATTAATTCTTCCAATCCAGGAAAATGGGAGGTCTTTCCATTTTTTTTTTTTTTTTTGTCATTTTCAATTTCTTTATTTAGTTTTTCATAGTTTTCCTTGTAGAGGAGTTTGACCTCTTTGGTTAGATTTATTCCTAGATATCTTATTCTTTTTCTGGCTATTGTAAGTAGGATTCCTTTCTTCAATTGTACCTCAGTGTGCTCCTTGTTCATTTATAAAAATGCTAGAGATTTTTGTATATTGACTATTTATCATGTCAATTTACTGCTTTCATTTGTAACTTCCAGGAGTTATTTTGTGGATTATTTTGGATTTCCTATGTACGTAATTATGTAATCTGCAAATAGAGACAATTTCACGTCTTCTTTCCCTCTTTTATTCTCTTGTCTGATTTAATTTGTTAGGTCCATTATTATATTGAAAAGAAGTGGAAAAAGTGAACAGCCTTGTCTCTTTTACGTTTTTATTCAGTATGATGTTAGTAATGGGTTTTTTATATATGGCATTTATTGTGTTGAGAAACGTCCCTTTTATGCCAATCTTGCTGAGAGTCTTAATCATGAAAGAATGTTATATTTTATCAAATACTTTTTCTGTATTGATTGATATAATCATATGGTTTTTATCTTTTTCCTGTTAATATGATGTATTATATTTATTTTTTTATATGTTGAACCACATAAATCCTTGGAATAAAGTCTACGTGGTTGTGGTGTATAATCTTTTGTAAGTGTCATAAGATATGATTTGCTAGTATCTTTCTTTTACAGAATTGTTGATTTATTTAATTCCATTTGTTATCTTGTTGATAATTTTTGCATCTATATTCATCAGAGACATTGGTCTGTAGTTTTCCTTTTTTGTTATGTCCTTCTCTGTTTTGGGGATGAGGGTAATTGAGGCTTCATAAAATGAATTTGTAAGGGTTCCTCCCTTTTTGATGTTTAGAAATAGTTTGAGTAGAATGGGTATTAGCTCCTTTTTAAAAGTTTTGTAGAATTCAGAAGTGAAGCCATCAGGACCTGGGTTTTTCTTTGTTGGGAAGTTATTTATTACTGATCCAAAGGCTTCACTTGTTATTGTTCTAGTCAGGCTTTCTGTGTCTTCTGATTCAATCTTGGTAGATTATATATGTCCAGAAATGTGCTCATCTCATTCAGGTTGTTTTTCGGCGTATAGTCACTCATAATATTTTCTAATTATTTTTTGGCTTTTTGTTGTATCTTTTGTAATATTGCCTACTTCTTTGCATATTTTCTTTATCCAGTGACTTTATCTATTCTTAATTAGTCTATCTAAGCTTGTATCACTTTTATCTTTTCAAAGAACCAGCTTTTGGTTTCATTTATTTTTTTATAGTTAGTTTATTCTCTATTTCATTTTTTTCTTCTTGAGTCTTTATCATTTCTTTTCTCCTGTATTTTTTTTCTGTTCCCTGAGGTGTGTTGTTAGGTTGTCTATTTGCCATCTCTCCATCATTTTTTAATGTGCACTGATTGCTATGAACTTCCTTCTTATGACTACTTTTGCTGTGTCACATAGATTATAGGAACTATTTACTCATTATCACCAGTTTCAATGGAACTTTTGATTTCATTCTTAATTTCTCCAGTGGTCTTGAGGTCATTGTGGAGAAAGTTGTTTAGTTTCTATATGTTGGTGTATGGTGTATTTTTAAGTTGTTTTTTTTTTTTTCCTGGTGTTATTTTTAAGTTTAATTCCATCATGGTTGGAGAAAATACTGGGTCTAGTTTCTATGCCTTTAAATTTGTAAAGTCTTGTTTTGGGCCCTGTCATGTGAACAGTCTGAAAGTTTCATGCAGGGGGTGAGAAAAATGTATATTTTGTGGTTGATGGGTGGCAAGTTCTATAGATGTTTTTCAAATGCATTTCACTTATGGTGTCACTTAGATCTTGCATCTCTTTATTTTTTGTCTACATGACTTGCTCAAAGACGATAGTTGGATATTGAGATCTCCAATGGTATTGTGTTGCAGTCTATCTCGCCCTCTAGATCTTCAGTCTTTCTTTCATTTATTTGGATGCTCCTGAGCTGTGTGCATAGATATTTGCCAGTGCTATATCCTCTTGGTGAGTTAGCCCTTTTTGTACTACATAATGTCCTTCTTTGTCTCATCTTACAAAAGAGACTAAAGCCTATCTTGTCTGATATTAATATCAAGACTCCAGGGAACCAGCAGTTGGCGTAATGGCTATTTTGCTGGACTCCCAAGTAGTCGACTGCGGTTCGCGTCCCAGACCCGGTGGCTTAAAAACCACGCCGGGCACGTGTGCGTGTGTGCCCAAGATCTCGAGAGGAGAATGGAGGAGAAGGGATTGCGGCGTGACCATCCCCCCTGGGGGGTGATTTCTCGCTTTCTGTCTCTATGTCTCTCTCTGTCTGGCGAGCGTACGCGCCCTATAGCGAAAACCTCTTCAAAAAAAAAAAGAAAAATCAAGACTCCAGATTTTTTTATTTCCATATGCATTGAATATAATTTTATTGCCCTTTCCATTTAGTCTATCTTTGTCTTTACTCATGAGGTGGGCAGCACATAGATGGTTTCTGTTTCTTTCTTTCTTTTCTTTTCTTCTTTTCTTTTAATTTTTCAGCTAGTTCGTATCTTTTGGTTTGAGAATTTAATCCATAAACAGTCAATGCTATTATTGATATTTGCGATTTGTACCTGCCATTTTGTTTGCCATTTTCTTGTTTTGTTTTATTTATTTTTTTTGTTTTCTTATTTCTTTCTGTATCATTCTATCAAGGTATCATTACTATCCAGACATCAAAACTACATAACACTGTAAGAACTGAAAAATATAGATCAGTATACCTCCTGCACAAAAATCCTAAAGAAAACTTTAAAAAATTAAATGCAATGAGGTATCAAATAATTTTTAATATTAAGTTGCTTTATTATTTATCATTTCTTTTTTTTTTCAATCTGCCTAAATTTTCTTAGAGTATTTCATTTTCTTATGATAATGAGAATGCCCCACAAACATAGTTTGGTAATGATTCCAACTTATGATAACATATTCCCACACAACTTAGTTCAAGACTGAGCCTTATTCCCTAAAAGTTTGATTTCTAATAGAAGTCCTCCTAAAAACTGATTAGATGGTGGTACTGTGATAATATCACCACCAAATCACTGTTTGACACCTTTGGACAGTGAATACTTCAACTTTTAAAATTTGAGGATGGCAACTCTTTCTTTTGTTATTATTATTATCTATTTAATTAGTTAATTCCATTTGTTATTATTATTATTTACTATTATTTTTATTTTAGTTTGACCAGAGAGAGACAGAAACAGAGAAAGGATGGGTAAGTGGGAAAGCAAGCTGCCCAGGACCTGAACCATGGTAGGCCATGTGGGAGTCCAGTGATTTAACTACTATGCCACATCCAGGCCCCTTGATTTCTCTTCCTAATTTATTTTGTCCTAATATGAGGCAATACACAGATAGGTTGCTATACCTCCAGTTTTTCCTCTTTGGTGCTTTTTGATTTTCTTCTCTCTCTCTTTTTTTAAGCCTACCTACCGCTGAGGTTTTGATATACCTTGAACTTAGGATCTTATATATAATGTCATCCAATATTTTGTTAGTTTTCTAATATTATCCTAATCAGTAGTTTAATATGATGTTCTAGAGTTTTTCCTTTCTTACAAGTACTACTGGGCTTATGAACCCACTTTTCAAACCTAAATATATTCCATATAGAAAATATACATACCATTTTTAATTTTCCGACATTTATATCTGATCTTTGCAATCTGGAAGAGTTCGGAGATTTGGTGATTACCACAAAAGGTCTGCTTTGGTCTTTTGTGTTAAATGTTCTTATGAAATATTTTCTTATAATAATATATAAGCAATAGGTGATTTTTTTTTCTTACGGTGTTCATCTTTGAAATACACTTAGTACTACTCATTTAGATTTCTACCATAAATAACCCTTAAATATTGACAACTAAATTTTAAAACTTAATTCTATTTCCCATGTTTAAATTTTCTCTGGGCTTTGTCTTAATATTGCTCAATATTTTTTTCTTAGTCTTTTTCCAAAGTATATTACATACACATACAGCACTGCAACATAATTTTACGTTTTTTTTAAGCTTACATTTGATAGACTGTTTGGAGGAATTTAAAAAAATCCTATTGTACAGCATACCTTTGGTTCAGTCAGTCTCTTGCTAATAATTTCCTTTCTTGAAGAGGTCAATTGTGACCTATTTAATGAATCCAGCTTGAAGCAGTTTGAACACTAAAAGCCTTGCGTTCCTTCCTGCATGCTAAAGGCCTGCCTGGTAGTGCGACATACGGCTGCCATGCCAACAGACTAGCAAGCATCTATTTTCAACTGACAACAGGCACATCTCTCCTACTGATTTTGCCCAAAGCTTTTCTGATTCTTTCTACAGTCACCCTACAAAGTATACAATTAGAAAGTAATATAACAATTAAGGATTATAGTCCTTAATCTGTCCAAACTTATTCCCAAAGAAGTGCATAGAAAATTTTTTCTTATTTCTAATTTCAAAGTCTTTAGTATTGTGTAATTATTCCTGGGAGGTACAATGTATGAGCTGTTTACATGAGATGAATGGAACCATGAATTTATAAGTCCATGCTCCATTACACTCATAGTGTTTTGCTTCTTAATTTACATCTTCCTTTGGGCCATGAAGAAGATTATTCTGGCAGTTTTTAAAGAGCTGTTCCAAAATCTGTAGATTCATCTCCCAAGGCTTCTTTTTGCTCCGTGATTTGAAAACCATGTGGTGGGTAGATATTTCACCATGTATTTGTCAGACAAATTTCCCACTTAACTGTATTTGGCTTATAGCAATATGGTGGTTTTAGAAGAAGAAGAAAGCATGAATCCCATGACTTACTTTAATGTGACAGGAAAATATACAACTAGAAGACAAATAATGTAATTACATTTTTATGAGCAATCATGTAAATATATTACTAAAAATGTTCTTTTAAATAGCATAGTCAAAAGAAGAAAACACATCAGAAGCCAGACTAAAAAATCCTTTCATCTGACTTCCAGAATACTCTAACAACTTAAAATAATCAACTTTATATGTCTGATAAAACATACCAACTAATTAAGAACATCATTAACCAGGCTCTTACTAGAACAAAAAGGAATATTAAAATTTGTGAAGCTGTGGGAATAAGTGTTGCTTCTAAATAAGATAAATAACTTACTCTAGAAGAAAAACAACCACATACACAAAATAGCATATTTGTCAGTATTTTTTTCTTTTTTATATAATTCTAAGTTCTTAATATATATATATATATATATATATATACATATATATATATATATATATATATATATTTTTTTTTTTTTGGAGAGGTTTTTCGCTATAGGGCGCATGCACTCGCCAGACAGACAGAGAGAGAGACATAGAGACAGAAAGCGAGAAATCACCCCCCAGGGGGGATGGTCACGCCGCAATCCCTTCCCCTCCATTCTCCTCTCGGGATCTTGGGCACGCACGCACACGCGCCCTGCGTGAGTTGTAAGCCACCGGGTCCAAGATGCGAACCACGGTCGACTATGTGGGAGTCCAGCGACATAGCCATTACGCTAACTGCTGGTTCCCGTGTTCTTAATATATTTTTGTGAGGGAGATAAAATGTTTAGAAAAGGTCTGAGTTGTGATGCTTTTACATACATTGTAAAATTATTGATTAAATCAAAATGTGACTTATTCAAATGCAAAAATACTAGATAATATTACCAAATAAATCTGCAGACATGAGATTGTCACAAATAAATTGTATGTCTTAAGATGAATTTTTAAAGCTATGTGTTAAACAAAGTAGAATAAAAATGGTCTGAAGACCATTCTTGGAAATTCAGTTTCTTTTTCTTTTTCTTTTTTTTTTTTTTCTTTTTTTGGAGAGGTTTTCGCTATAGGGTACGTGCGCTCCCCAGAAAGAGAGAGACAGAGAGATAGAAAGCGAGAAATCACCCCTCCAGGGGGGATGACCATGTCGCAATCTCTTCTCCTCCATTCTCCTCTTGGGATCTTGGGCACGCATGCACACGTGCCCGGTGTGAGTTTAAGTCACCGGGTCCAGGACTTGAACCGTGGTTGACTAAATGGGAGTCCAGCGACATAGACATTACACCAACTGCTGGTCCCGGAAGTTCAGTTTCTAACCTACTAATAAATTAACTATATGCCTTTGGTAAAGATTTTTAAGCTCCATGTGGACAGAATAGGAATGATTAGACCATTTTTAGAAATTCAGAATTTTATTTCTAACCTGCTAGCAAGCATGGGTAAGCAGAAAAAGTAATAGAATTTTCTTTCAGATCAATGGACTAGGTAAATACAATACATTATATAGAAAATAAGTGATTGGACACTTACATATTGACAATTAAATTGATTCTAACTGTAGAATTTTAGGCTGGGAAAAATGCCTCCAAACATCTTAGGGAGTATTTCAAAGTACTTGAAGTACTTTCAAAGTATTTCAAGTATTTCATATCTTCCTTGTCTTTATCCACATTTACAACTCCTGGAGATTCTCCTGCATTGCAATGCTTTCTGTTATAGCTTATTCCTTTATTTTTATTTTATTTATTTATTTATTTATTTATTTATTTATTTATTTGGGAAAGGTTTTTGCTATAGGACATGTGTGCTCGTCAGAAAGACAGAGAGAGTCTGAGAGAGAGAAAGCAAGAAATCACCCCCCAGGGGGGATGGCCACACCACAATCCCTTCTTCTCCGTTCTCCTCTCGGGATCTTGGGCACACATGCACATGTGCCCAGTGTGAGTTTAAGCCACTGGGTCCGGGACTCGAATTGCCATCAACTTCATGAGATTCCAGTGACATAGCCGTTACTCCAACTGCTGGTCCTAATTATAGCTTATTCCTAACTCAGTTGATGAACACTTGTTTAGATAGATTAAATATTTTTTGAAAGAATATGTAGCTCTGTGGATAGCATTTTCCTAATCTTTCCCAAAGTTATCAACTATTTATAAAAATAAACTGTTTTTTATTAGCTTGAGAACTTTTAGAAATAGAGTTATTGAAATCCAATCATCTTTCTTTCTTTCTTTTTCTTTTTCTTTCCTTATTTTTTGGAGAAGTTTTTGCTATAGGGCACTTGTGCTCGCCAGAGAGATGGAGAGAGACAGAGAGAGAGAAAGTGAGAAATCACCCCCCAGGGGGGGATGGCCACACTGCAAACCCTTCTCCTCCATTCTCCTCTCAGGATCTTGAGCATGCACGCACACACACCCAACGTGAGTTTAAGTCAACAGGTCCAGGACTCGAGCCACGGTCTTCTACACGGGAGTTCAGTGACATAGCCATTACTTTAACTGCTGGTCCCAGAAATCCAATCATTTTTAATTATGGCTTTAGTGAATCACATCTCTTGAGCTTCAAGAAATATGTTATTAAAGCTAACCAAAACTATTTGCTTATAATGATTACGGAAATGACATACTTCTACATTATAGCCAATAATTGCATATAATAAATAATTATAAGATATTTATCATCTCTTCAATATGTAAAACCCGTGACTACATACATTTGTTTTCCTCCTGTACATGTCTGAGAACGTAAGTCATGGGATCAAAGTATGTAGTTGAAGTTATGGAAAGTTCACTGAGAGAATCCAAGTAAGTTCACAGACCTCATGAGCCAGTTGCAAAGTGTTATATTTAAATTAAGTGTTAGTATAAGTACATATAGACACCGTAACACTGGGGACCATATTTCAAAACATTAATCTTTGGGGACAAACTATTGTCTAAATTACAGCAATAAAATTTTATAGTACTCTGAAAGTTTCTTTATATTTCCAGCCCCTGGTTATTGAACAAACTGTCCTCTTGCTGGAGCACTTCTATTTCTATTTGGTTTTCTAGCTAAATCTTATCCATCGTTTAGCACATACTGTAAGTGTGACATCTACAGTGAAACTAACCAGAAAGACAGGTAAAGTCTTATTTTATATTCACATACAGTCCTTACTCTGTAAGAGCAGAAGTGTGTGATACCTATAGTGACTGACATATAGTATATTTTTAATAAAAGAATAAATTATTATTTTCCTATGACTATATTCAATTCAAAATAATTTTAGAATACTACATTTAAGAAAAATCTAGGTTGGGTCATATTAGGTTGAATCTTGTTCTAAAAGTTACTTTGTGTTTTTCCACATCAATGCATTTTTCTTTTCTTTTTTTAAGTTTTTTTACTTAGGGCACATGTGCTAGCCTGAGAGAGAGATATAGAGGGAAAGTGAGTACTCTCCCCCCAAAGGCGATGATCATCCCTTCTTTATTATTCTACTCTTAGGATTTGGGGTACACGCACACATGTACAAGAGCAATTTTTCAAACTGCTGGGTCTGTACTAGAATTGTGATTGGTGATATGGGGATGGATCATGCCACCTGCTGGTCCCAGATTTTTCTTTAAATATTATTTTAGTGTTTATCTTTACCCTATTTTTAAGTTTTACATACAAATCTTTTGAAATATGTAAATATTGACATAATTTAGTCAGTTTTAAAATTGTGCCATTGTCGTTTGCTTAACTGATGATATAATGCCATAAATTTATGGTATGTTTTTGAAGTTTTCTATAGCCTCCAATATTTAGCACTAAAATATTCCTCCCCATCATTGTCATCATAGTTAATGCTGACAATAACAGAGGACCCATTTATTGCCAGATAAAGACTTCGTGAAGCTGTTATCCTCACATAATAAAACAGGGACCAGCAGTTAGCATAATGGCTATGACTCTGTACTCCCATGTAGTCAACTGCGGTTCAAGTCCTGGACCTGGTGGCTTAAACTCATGCCAGGCGCATGTATATGCATGCCCACGATCCCAAGAAGGGAATGGAGGAGAAGGGATTGAGGCATGGCTATCCCCCTGGGGGGTGATTTCACGCTTTCTATCTCTCTGTCTCTGTCTTTCTGGTGAGTGTACACGCCCTATGGCAAAAACCTCTCCAAAAAAAGAAAAAAAAATGAATATACTAAGACAATATCTGAAGTGGCTAAGCAGATGTCAGGAAAAAAATGAACCCAGAAAACCTATCTACAGATTCTCTATAATAATTGAGGTTCAGAGTGTATTTTAACAGTTTAAGATTGCCAAACTAGCTAATGATGTGTTCTGTGCTCATGATACAGTAGTACAAATATGCTTACAAACAGAAGGTACATCTTGGAATAGAGGCAGTAGACAAATCTTTATATCTGTCTGGCTGATATGTAAATACCAGCCAACATATTATGAATAACAAAACACGTTATGATTTTCATAACCTTTTTCTATTCTATCTCTATGTCTATGCACATCTCTTATAGCAATATTGTCCTGTTTCTACCATCTTAGTAGCTTACTATAATAGAGAAAGAATGTAAATCAGTTATCAATATAAGCTTCTTGAAATTAGCATTTCTTAGAAAATTTAAAATATTTTTCTGTTTGATGATAGTAATTTGCATGACTAATCATTTATATCTTCTATTAATTAGCAAATCGTTCCACTTGGTTATTGCCTCAACCAGTATGCCAGCTGGTGGGTGCTCTTATTTCATCTTAAAAAAGGAAAAAATAAGTTTGATTTGATGGCTCTTTTTAAAGAGATTTTTGCAATAGGATTGGTGCACTTGCTGAAGAGACAGAGAGACAGAAAGCAAGAAATTACCCCCCAGAGAGCATCGCCATGCCAGAATCTCTTTTCCTCTATTCTCCTCCTGGGATTTTGAGTACACAGGCACACATGCCCAGCATGAGTTTCAAGCCTCTGGTTCCAGGACTCGAACCTATTGGCCATGTGAGAATCTTCTACACAACCTGTTGGCTCCATTGATGACCATCTATAAAAAAATTAGAATGTATCTTATGTGATTTTCAATAAATATAAGTGGATTTTTTTAAAGGTAAGTGAAGTTTTTAACCAGAAACAAATGAACAAATGAGAACAAAGAACACTGAAAAGGGTATGCATGGTGACACATCGACTGAATTAGAGCCTATTTAATTCTTTTTCCACAGTTTGAGATAAAAATAGAGAAATGGGTGACTTAATTCACAAAGTTATCAACAGAATAGTAAAGTTAAGTAGAACAAGGCTAGAGTTGGTGCCATTGTATCCTCACCCTGAGCAAGCTAAATTTGGGTGAGCAAAAACCAAACATCAAGCAGATTTGGTATACTTAGAGAAAATGATATATATATATACGTTTATACACACAGGTATGTGTGTGCATGCACATACATAGAGAGAATGGGCATTGTGCATGCACTGGGAATGAAACAAAACAATAAAAGACTATAAAGCCCCAGAAATGGAGATGAGGGTACTGTCTAAAGACTTCCAGGTTTTGTGAGATCTCACTGTGCTGCCTCAAACTGAATGCCTCCTGAGTGCTCGGCATATTCACAATAAGCTACCTTTGTCGTCTTGTCTTATCTAAAAGATTTTTGATCGTTGAAATCAAGAACTTCTTGATTGAATAAAACAATCTCATTCTAAATGGTTTACCTGGGAGTGTATTTTCAAATAATAGAAGGTATTTTAATTGTACACAGTTAACCTAAGCTGTCCAAATTTGCATCATGTAACACACATCAAGAACAATCATTCATAAAGGCATATTTAGGAATTGACTCCTTGCTTTATCATGTTCACTCTAATTGTCAAATTGTCAAATAAAGTGTCTATTTCTAGAATCTTGAATATATTAAAACTTCTTTAAATCAAAACTTTGTGATTGCATTAAAAGAATTTGTTGACAGTGACTGAAACACTGCATAATGTGGGCTATTTATACTTTTTTCTCTAACTATATAGATAACTATAATAAGTCATATATTAGTAGATAGAATTAGAAGTCATAGGAAAGGAGTCTTAGTTCCAGTTTATGTCAATGAGATTCCATGTAAACTCTTTACAGGGTATAAGAGAAGCTATTGGGAATGGTGGCATCAAAAGTTAGCTTTGAGAGGCCCAGCATCATCCTTAGACCCAATTAGGAGTAACCACAGTTGAGAGGGCTTTTCTGTGCAGTACCTTCATCATAGCAGGAACAATCCTGAAACACAAGGCGATGTGGCCACCTGGATTCCTTAGCCCACCTTCCAGATGACTTTCCTGTTACCCAGAATATGAATAACCCACTCTAAATGTTTTAGAATCCAGGTCCAAAACATGCATAGGCAGAACCTCTTCCCCTTTGTTACCTCTGCGTGGTAAACTTGCTTCTCTCATGTTCAAATCTAAGCCTGGGGATAAGTGGATGAGGTTGAAGAGGTGGTTCTTACCGGGCACTCAGGTCACGGCCTGAATATATGCATACTGGTATACCTATGGTCATTTGCAAAACTCCCCTCATGATGTGAGAATGAACCCGGCATGGATTGAGAAGGGAAGATTCGCCAAGAGTAGGGATCTGACTCTTCTCTTACTAGCACAGTCTTGTTCTGAACCAAAGGGAGTCTAACAATGCTACATTAAAATCTGACCTTCCCGGTTATTATGAAGGTATATTTGTCAAGAGGATAAGACATATTTCATTTCTTGCTTTTTCATAAAAAAAATTTTTACATAATTATTTTATTTAACTTTATTTATTTTAATTTGATGAGAGTGAGAAAGGAAGTTGCCAGGTCCATGATTTGAACTGTAGTTGACCCTATGGTAATCCAGCACCACTTGCTAGCCCCCATTACTTGCTTTTTATCTTTTGGATATTAGACATATGGTATGTAGACCTTTATTTATGTTATCATCCTGAGCTCTCAATATGATAAAGGAAGTCTAGATATGGGATTTGCTCTCCTCTCCCATAATCTTTATTAACAGCTATAACTTTGGGTTCAAAGTATCAAGTTTTATTTCTACTATAATCTGAAACCAGCTTCTAAATAATATATATTCTGTTACAGTAATTTGGGGGCAATATTGCATAATGTATTAATTCTACTCTAGTTTGTGCATATTTCGTGGCCCAAATTATTTCTCTTCCAGATAGCCTGTAGGATCTGCTTTTGACTTTCAGGCTCTTGTTTTCCAGAGTGTTCTTGGTAACTGGTACTGCATAAAGTAAAGGAAGTACTTTAAATATGTTTGTCACCTGATTTATCTGAGCATGTATGTTTTCTTCTAAGGAGGAAGGGTCAATCATAATATCCCACTTCTGCCTGTAATCACTGAACTCAACCCAGGACATGGACTTATTAAAGTATATGTCCTAGAGTACATTTTCTCTGATCTACTAAACATTTCTGTTTATTATTCACCATTCTTTTATTATCTAAAGATGGAAATACCTTTTTTTATAATGGCTTATTTTTTTTAAATATAATTACTTATTTTATTTATTCATTCATTTATTTTAATTTGACCAGAGAGAGACAGAGAGAGAGAAAGATTGAGAAAGCAAGCTGCCAGGTCCAGGACTCAAACCGTGGTCAGCCATGTGGGAGTGTCCAGCACCTTAACCACCACGCCACCTGCTGGTCCCAAGATGGAAATATCTTAATCCCCTTTCTTGAGGAAAAAGTTTCCTGTTTGAGTCTGACTTTAAGAATAGCCTGTAATTTTTCCTCCATAATAAGATTCATTTTCTTCCATGAACAATGGCTAGAATAATATTTTAAAGTCATTTAGTGGTTAATTCACTTTAGACTCTGATAATGGAACTATATATATCCAAATTATAAATCATAAAACACAATGCTGAAATAGTATGGAATTAGTACATTTAAGAAAATCTACTTAACTTATAAACTAGGTTTCTTATGATTTGTTTTCTATTTTTTTTCTAATTTGTATGTCTATACTTTTTTTTTTCCTACTGAAAGTGCTCTTATGACTACACAAGAAGAAGAATACTGATTTCTTAAAGTAGAATCTTTCATTGTGCTAAAGCTACCTCTAAGGTTTCTTTAAACATCAATTTTTGATTGTTGTTATTCTACACATTGTATTCTATCAGCAGCAGTTGATTTTTTCCTTTTGCTGTTGATATTCTTCTGTTCTATGTCAATGCAAAATGGAATATAAAGTAACATATGATTAAGTTGCAATAAAAATGATAAATATAAGAATATTAAATGAATAATATTATAAAATATGACAAATGCAAGTGTTTAAGTCATGTTAAAATATCATCTGATACTTAGCAATTCCTCATTCCAAACTAAAATTGCATTTAACTTAGTATGCAAGGTAGGGATATTTTATATAAGGGTTTCCAGTATTTAGCTATGGGTCTATTGCATTGAAATCTGAGTTTGACTTTGTTGCCTATGGGAGTAGTAAATCAGTCTCTATAATTATGGTTGGTTTCAGAATCAAAGGAATGCACAAATTTGGATTACAAATCAATTTTTTTTAAAAATACTCTGTCAACAGAAAGTCACATGAAGTAATTTTAATATAACTTTTATTTCAATTTCTTTTATGTGATCACATATGTCACTTAGCTTGCAAAGTGAATATTCCAACATGTATACATTTCTCACCAGTCCAGTTGGGAATACTATACACATCATTCTCAACAGACAATTACCCATCTCTCTTTCCCACAAATGCCCTGCCCCTCCATTTCTCTCCCCAGTGTCCCTCCTCTGTCTCTCCTTCTTCACCCACCCTCTTCCCATACTGTATCCAGAATTTATAACCATTTTTTATGTTTCTATATCCTTTCGTCATTCAGTTTCAGCCAGAGTGCAGACAGTCAGTAGGTATATAATAAATGGAGACATACAATGTCTTTCCTTCATAGCCTGACTTACTTCACTCAGCAATAAAGCAGTAAATCTTCCATATTCATCTACTTTCTGTTGCCACGGTCTTGTTTTTTTTTTTTTTTTTTTTTTTTTTTTTTTTATGGCTGAATAGTATTACATAGAATACATGTGCAACACTTTTTCAGTCTATTCATCTATTTATGGGATTTGGGTTGGTTCCATGCCTTAGCAATTGTGAATAATGCTGCAATAAACATCCATGTGCAAGCTCTTTTCCAAATAAGGATTCTTTTGTCCTTTGGGTAGAAACCAAGGAGTGGGATTGCTGGATCATATAGTAGTTCTGTTTGTAGATCTTTGAGGAATCTCCATATGGTTTTTCATAGCAGCTGGACCAATTTACATTCCCACCAGCTATATTGTGCAAGAAAGTCAACTTCTCTCTTATTTTATTAATAGAAAAAACTTTAAAATTTAATCCAAACTACTTATGTAGTCAAGGTCAAGGTTTTAGTCTCTCTTTATAGGTAATTTAATAATAAGTGAAGTTTGTGATCAGCAGTTGATGTAGTGGTTAAGGTAGCTGGATTTTTTTTTTTTTTCACTTTCAGGCACAACATTTTTATTTTTAAATTTTTTTTCATTTTGTTTTTAAATCAGTAAAAGTAATGGTCCTAGAAGCTGCAGCGGTCTAAAGCAGCAGCAATTTTGTGCATCTGTCTGTTTTTTAAAAATAAATTTTTTAATTATCATACTGTTGGCACACTTCGTTTGCATGAAATTTTGCACCATACATACCAATTGTAGTAAAGTAGCCCCCTCCATCCTGGGGGGGGGAACTACTCTGGAAGATAATTTTTACTGAAATCTAACCCATCTTGATTGAGTGGATTGTGATAAGATTATAAATTATATGAAAAAAACATTTAAACATTTGACCATCAACTTAAAATGGTTTTCCTACACAATATTTTATAATTTTTATAAGGTAATATATTTTACCCTCATATGGTCCTCAGAATTAAAGCATGATAGGCAGAAATATAAAGAAAATATATGCAACTGAGAGCTAAGGCAGAATATCTTATCAGAAGAGATGAAGTTAGAGTATATACTAAATATCAAGTGCAGAATTTCATAGGGTCAACAAGATAAAAGTCTATATTTTTCACTTACACAGATGAAGTGAATTTGCAACTACCAGTTGTGTTAAATGTCCCAAATAAAGCTCCTAAAATTGATACTATAAGGCGATGATGTCTGGATTCTTAAGGCCACCTGCACAGTTTGAGTTTCAAATCCTGTGGCTTGAGAAACACACCAGATGCTTGTGCTTACATGCCACAAATCCTGAAAGGAGGGCAAGATGGAGTGGAAGGGATTGTGGAGTGACCATTCCCGAGAAAGGGACTTTCCCACCCTCCCATTCTCTCTTTCTCTCTCTCCTTTGTGTCTATCCAGAGTGCATGTGCCTTTTGAGAAATTACAAAAAATAAATAAATAGAAAAGGAGATTTTTATAGAAAAAACTATTTCATAAAATAAGAACATAATGTTATTTTATGCTTAAAATTATGTATATGTAGTAGCAGTCATATTAATATATTTTATATATATCAATACATATGTATGCATCAAGGGAGACAAATTATTTTATAATCTTTATTTAATTTGCATGAAGCCATAAATAAAAATGAGTGTGCATTAATACTAACTTATATCTTCTGATCAATAGTAGATTATAACCAAATATTCCAAAATAATCTTACAGCTGCCAGAAAAATTTGTAAAAATAATTGTAAAAGTGTCTTATTGGTTTATGAGAGTAAATAATATGATTATTTAATTCTTTGTTTTCTTGAGAGAGATTTTTGCTATAGGGTGGGAGCACTCACAGGAGAGACTGAGAGAGGAATGGGAAATCAGTCACCCGGAGGATGACTACACCACAAACCCTTCTCTTTCATTCTCCTCTTAGGATTTTGGCCATGCATGCACATGCAGCCTGGTCCAAGTTTCAAGCTGCCAGGTCCGGGACTCAAACCATGGTACCATAACCACTACGCAAACTGCTGGTCCCAACAACATAATTATTTAGATTAAATTAATTTAATTGTTTACAATTAAACAATGTAATTTTTTAATTACAATGTAATGGAGACTTGAGTCTCATTCATACTTTGACTTTCTCCTTCACCCTCAGAGTCCTCATCTGCATAATGCAGATTCTCAAGTAGAGTTATGGTATTGTGTCCGCCTCTCTCATTAGCTGCCTGTGTGATTAATATAGGTCATTTTTCTTCTTTAAAAGATGAACATATATTGTTGAGTTATAATAGAGAAATTTAGAATTATATGCAGTCACATTTCTGAAAAAGTCAATCCTGGAGTTTATAGTGTGGTATAGTTGTTATAGTTTTCCTAAAATAATTTAAATTTTCATTGAATGCTTATTTTATTATTGTTTCTAACTCTTCTTCCAAAAAACTTTTCTATGTATTGATACATAGTCCTTTATCAAGTGCATATAAATAACCTACCAAATGGACTGCTATCTTTGAGAACGAAGAGATGTTTAGATGAAAATAATGCATTATGAATAGATGGCTGCCATAAAGGTTTTCAAAAAAACTTAACAGACATATCCTGCACTTTAACTAAACATTATTTTGTAGTCAACATATTCATTAAAATCCAGGTGTTTTTCTTTAATGCTTGTAAATACATTTTATAACCTTCATGTCTACTGGGATCCCAGATGTTTTTGTTTTGGTTTGTTGTCCATCCATCACGGCACTTATTTTGAATTTGAATTTATTATAGATATATAGAGCCCTTGTAATATGTAAATCCTCCATTTGTCCAAGGTACTAAAAATATCCATGTGATATATCCAGAGACCTCATTAGGGGTTAATTGGGGACCTTGATTAATCTTGTAGTATATACGCAGTAGTATCTCTCAAAGTCACTTAACTGAGAAAGTAGTATAAAATGTATGTTAAAATGCGTTTGTCATTGGACTTATGTATATGATATTTTAAAAAGAATATCTAATGTTAGAGAACACTTTTATTTACACAAAAGTCAGAGAAGAGAAAATATCTTGCTTTCAAATTCTCAATGTGTGTTCCTGAAGAAGGGTAGTGTGTTACCTTCCTTGTTGTTCATTCCCTTTTGAAAGCCTTCATACCTATGGCTACAATGATAGTAATAATAGTAATAATTAAGTGCTGTTTTTGAGCTACCTTTAATGACAGTGTGGCAGTTCTGTCACAATAGAAATTTGGAACACATCATCTCATGCATTATCTATTGCAAGTGCTGGCTTCCTCCTTTCTCCTTCCTTTGGATGTTTCCCATTAATATTTATTTCTTGTTTTTCTTCTAGCCTATTTTAAATTCATACAGTTTAAATACATGCCTACTTAAAAGTATAGCTATTTAGTCTGGAAAAAAATCTTGAGTGCTTTCTAATTGAATCATTCTTTTTATTAAGGGAAATAATAGACAAATATTCAATTATGTGAATATCTACTGAATACTGTTTTTTGTATTTAAAGACATCAAATGAACTTACTTTTGTTTTTCCATGTGTTTACTTCTTCCTAAAGATGAATTTGCAAAGATCAATAAATGTGAGTGTGGAAATATGTAAAACATTCTTTCATAAACTTGCATTTGACAATTGCTGCATTGATTGTAATTACTGATATTATTTTAGCTAATTCCCTATATCCTGTATGAAAATGAGAAATTTATAATGCATTTTTAATTCTTTCCCCATTAGTTTTAATGTACTTTCACAACAAAATCATATTTAAACAACATATAAATTTATATTCAAGGTAAAGTATACTTACTACAAATAAGCAATAAATTTTCAAACAAGTCATTTTTGAGGGAGTCTACCAATAAAAATAAGTTAAGGTATTATACTATGAGAAAGTATTATAAACATCATAGTATAAGCTATGTTCCTTAATTTTTAAGTCAAAAATATATTTTTATTTCTCTTTTAAATTAATTAAAAAATATGATGAAGATACATGCTACTATAATTGTCAATACACTATACTCTGTTTTCAGTTTTGATTGAAAAATGATTGACGAATAAGTGTCAATATTTTTAAGGTTTACAATGTGATATTTATGTACGTGTATACATTGTAGAATTATTCCTTGAGTCAAGCTAATTAACCTATCCATTTCCTGTTTTATTTTGGGGTAAGGATTGGTGAGAACTTGTTAGATCTACTCTGTGCAAATTTCAAGTATGGTATATATTCTTTTTAAGTATGATCTTTACAACATACATTAAATGTCCAGAATTCAGCCATTGTATAACTAAATGTTTGTACTCTTTGATCTACATCTTCTACTAAACCCCTCCCTTCAGTTCCTATAACCCACCATTCTATACTATTTTTCTGGGTAGTTTTTTGGATGTAAGTTATATCATGCAATGTTTGTCTTTCAGTGTCTGGTTTATTTCATTCAGCATAATACCCTCTAGATTCATCCATATTATCAAAAAATAGCAGAATTTTCTTCTTTTATAAGACTAAGTGGTATTTAATTTATTTTTAGCCAACTTTATTTTACCCGTTCATCCATCTATTAACCTACATTACAGTTGTTTCCAAGTACTGATTACTGTAAATAATGCTACAATGAACAAGGAAGTACAGCTATTTCTTTGGATATATACTCAGAGGTGGCATTGCCATATATTATGGTAGTATTATTTATTTAGTTATTATTGAGGAAAGCTCCATACTAATTTCAAAATGGCTGTATCAATTTCAAATTCTGTGAACAGTGTACAAGCATTCTATTTCTCCATACCCTTACGCACACTTTTCTTTTTCTTTTTGTTAATGTCCATACTAACAGGTGTGAGGTGATAACTCATTGTGGTTTTAATTTGCTTCATTTCTCTAACGATCAGCAATGTTGAATAATTTTTTTTTGAGAGGTTTTTGCTGTAGGACACATTTGCTCACAAGAAAGACAGAGAGAGACAGAAAGTAGAAATCACCACCCAGGGGGAATGGCCACACTGCAATCCATTCTCCTCCATTCTCCTTTTGTGATCTTGGGCCAACATGCACAAGTGCCCAGCATAAGTTTAAACCATGGGTCCAGGACTCGAACCGTGGTCAACTACATGGGAGTTCAGCGACATAGCCATTATGCCAACTGCTGGTCCTGAGCAATTTTTAATACATCTATTGGCTATTGGCTATTTGTATGTCTTCTTTGGAAAAATGACTATTCATGTACTTTGCACATTTTTTACAATGAGTTATCAAGGGTTTTTATTTTGTCTAGGTTTTTTTTTTTTTTTTTTTTTTTTTTTTGTTTGTTTTTTTTTAGCTTTTGCTATAGGGCACGTGTGCTCACCAGGGAGACAAAGAGAGACAGAAAGATCAGAGAGATAGAAAGCGAGAAATCACTCCCAAGGGGGCGTGGACATGCTGCAATCCCTTCTCCTTCATTCTCCTCTCAGGGTCTTGGGCATGCACACTCATGCGCCCTGTGTGAGTTTAAGCCACGGGGTCTGGGACTCGAACCATGGTCGACTAGATGGGAGATCAGCGACATAGCCACTATGCTAACTGCTGGTCCCTCTAGTGGCGTTTTTTGTTTTCTTATTGAGACATATGAGTTTCTTAGGTATTCTGAATATTAGCTCCTTATCAGATATATGGTTTGCAAAAATTTTCTGCCATTTGATAGGTTGTTGTTTCATTTTGTTGATTTTTCCTTTACTATGAAAAACATTTTAATTTGTTTTAGCTCCACATGTTTACTTTTATCTTAGTTGCCTGTGTTTTTGTTATCATACCCCAAAAGTCAGTTATCTCCAAGTAAAACATCAAAGAGCTTTCCTTTTGTTTTTCTCCAAGTTTTTAGAATTTCAGGTTTTATGTTTAAGTCTTTATTTGATTTTGAGTTTATTTTTTTGTATAGTATGAGATAAGGGTCTAGTTTTATTCTATTGCATGTGGCTATCTGATTTTTCCAAAACCATTTAGTAAAGTGATAACCCTTTCCTCATTGTGCATTTTTTGTACCTGTTTGAAGATTGGCTGACTGGATATGTGAAGATTTATTTCTGGCCTCTCCATTTTGTTCTGTTTACTATATTGTCTATTTTTATGCCAGTACCACATTGTTTTTATTGGTATAGATTTGTAATATAGTTTGAAATCAGTGTGATGGTTGTACCTTTGTTGTCTTTCTCAAGATTGGTTTATCTCTTTAGATTCATCTGTGGTTCCATGTGAACTTTAGAATTTTTCCTCCTATTCATGTGGAAAATGCCATTAAAATTTTGATAAGGATTTCATGAATTTATAGACTACTTTGATTAAAATGAACTTTTTAATCCTTCTGAACTATGAACACGAGACACCTTTCTATAGTGTTATCTTCAGTTTTTTTCTTATGTTTTGTTGTAATCAATTTCATATAGAATTAAGTGTTCAGCAGACCAATAGATTGTATGGTGGTTCCATAGCTGTACTCCTATGTAGTCGACAGCAGTTCGAGTCTTGGACCTGGCAGCTTAAAACTAACACCAGGCTCGTGTGTGTTCATGCCCAAAATCCCCAGTGGAGAATAGCAGAAGGAGGATTATGGCATGGCTATCCTACTTGGGGGTGATATCTCACTTTCCGTCTCTCTGCCTCTGGTGAGCACATGTGTCTATAGCAAAAATCTCTCTCTCAAAAAAAAAAAGAATTCAATGTTCAGATTTTCACTCTTTGCTTAGATTTATTTATTTTTTAAAAAATATTATTTATTTAATTTTATTTACTCATTCATTTAGTTTAATTTGACCAGAGAGAGACACAGAGAAAGAGACTGGGAAAGGGAGAAAGGAAGCTGCCAGGTCCGGGACTTGAACCATGGTCAGCCATGTGGGAGAATCCAGCACCTTAATCACCATGCCACCTGCTGGTCCCCTGTTTAGATTTATTTCTAAAAATTATATTGTAGATAGAATTATTTACTATTATTATTTTAATTTTGTTTTTCTATAAGGCATGTGCACTTACTGGAGGCAGAGAGAGAGAGTAAGAGTGAGAAAGCACCCTCCCCAGGGGGAAGGACCATGTCATAATCCCTTATTCTCCACTTCTTTTTCAGGATTTGAGGCATGCATGCATACATGCATGGTGTGTTTATCTTTTCTTTTTTTATAAGAGATTTTTTAACTATAGGATGAGCACACTCACTAAAGAGATGGAGAGATACAGAGAGACAGAAAGCAAGAAATCACCTCCTGGAGGGATGGCCATGCTTCAATCTCTCCTCCTCTAGCCTCCTCTCAGGATTTTGGTCATGCATGCACATTGGCCAGGCGTGAGTTTAAAGCTACTGAGTTCAGGTTGTGAATTGCAGTTGGCAATGTGGGAATCTAGCAACATAACCACTATGTATTCTACTGGTTCTGCCCAATGTGTTTTTCAAGCCAAGTCGAAACACAAACTGCACTGTCAATCATGTGGGATCCAGTCACTGCAACCTTCAGGACATCTGCTGGCTTAGATTTTTGTGGTAGACTCACAGGGAATTTCTATGTACAAGGTAATGCCATCTACAAATAGCAGCAATTTAATTTCTTCCTTTTTGATTTAGATGCCTGTTCTTTATATTGCTTATTCTTTTTTTGGCCAAGACATCCAGTACTATATTGGATAGATGTTATGGGGGTGAGTAGTGAGTAGTCCTGCCTTGCTCCAAGTCTTAGAGGAAAAGTTTTCAGGATATCCAATCTTGAGTATTATGGTAGTTGTGGGCTTTTCCTAAATCATGTTTATTATGTGGAGCATAATTCCTTTTTGCATAATGTGTTGAGTAAAAGAATGTCAAATTTTGTTAAATACTTTTTTTGCATTTATTACAAAAATAACATAATTTTTATTTTTCATTCTAGTAATAACATATATGATGTTTACTGATTTGTTAATATCAAACATTCTTGTCTTTTAAAGATAAATTCAACTTGGGTATGGTCTGTAATCCTTTCAATATGCTATTGAACTTTATGTGCTAATATTTGCTGAGAATTTTTGTATCTATATTCATCAGAAATATTGGGATGTAGTTTTCTAGTTTTGATGTAAACAGCGTAACCTATTGCTTACTGTAGTTAATCATTTGTAAGCATAGACAAGAGTACATTTTCTGACAAAATATTGCACTGCTAAATTAAATTATTCTATAGTAGGCCAAAGAAGATTTTGAAGTTTTTTCATAGATGATGATCTGAAAACAAAATTAGAAAATACCTTAACTTTCATGATGTTCTTCATTGTCAAAATAAATAAATAAAAATAAAAACCAAACCATTTATTTTTTAACTTCAGCCTGCATGCACTTGCCAAAGACAGAGAGAGAAAAAGAGAGAGAGTAAAGAAATTCTCACAGAGAATGATCATACCACTTTCTCCACCTTCTCTCCTTCTATTCAGGATTTTGGACATGTATGCACACACATCTGGCTTATTTCTCAATCTGTTGAGTCCAGGACTTGAAATCACAATTGGACATTTGGGACCCAGCCATTTTAACTACGAGGCCATGAGCAGCTTCAAACAAAAAAATGTTTAAAGCCAGTTACCTCTTATTACATCAGATATTTTCTGATGAAGAAACAACATAGTTTACAACATATTATGTCCCATGCAATATTTTAAATACATTATATTGATCATATCAGTGACAAGTACTAAATAGTTAAACAGAGAGAGAAAGAGAGAGAGAGAAAGTTTTAAGCACAAAACTAAAAAGCAAAAATAAAAACAAAATCTTCATTTTAGAATATAATTTTTTACTGTACCCATTTAGTTTGAAAATCTTCTTCTTTACAAACTACAGGACTCATTTTGTTCACAACCATATCTTTTGTAGCAAATGCCTAGCACAATGCAAGTAATAATAATTGTAAAAAGGATTAATATTAAATAGGTTAGCACATAGTATAGTTTATTATATTTTACCCATGTCATGATCCAGATTTACCTAGGAAAGATTAAATTTCTCTGAAAGTATGTATTCTATTTCAAACTCCATCTTCAATTAGTTTCTATGTTATTAGCATTCATTCCCAAATCCCAAGGTAATGGATTTCAATCTACTGTATTTTCAACGACCAAAAATTCATTCATTGATAAGACTACTACTGTTAAGCACTGGCTGCAAAGAGCAATATTTGAATAGAATATATGACTATTTCCATCAGATGATGATAATAGGAAGAAAATTTACTGAAGCCCTAAAATAACCAGAACCTCTGCTAATTGAATTTAAATAAATGAGGTATGCATTCCTGGAGCAAAAACCAATGAATCATAAACTGGTAACATTTTTAAATGGTAATTTTGATGGATTTCTGGCAGCTAAGTACAGAGTATTTTGATAGAGAACTACTAAACTATTGAAGTTAGAGTTTAAAGTGGATCTGAGACTTTGATGGGTTTTACCCCCCAAGAATCTCATCAAGTTTTCAAGGTAAAGAACCACGAAAGATTCTCTCATTACTCTGGCAGGGGAAAGGAAAAGTAACTATGGTTAAATATGTCCAGATCATTCTCCATAACAATAGCCACTCTTCAGAAAAAATGGCTTTATCCAGAACTTTATCTGACTTGGAAAAAGAGCATTTTCCTGAGTTTAATCCACTCTACCTTTCCAAACTTACCTAAGTGGGGGATCCCTTGTGAAGCCTCCTGTCCAGGGCTACATACCCAATAATATAACTGCAATTTAATTATAATATTATAGAATACTTCCCCTTCTGCACACCTTGCTACCATACCAGCAGCATTCTCCCATAACAGTAACATGTAGTTAACAATGATAAAGAGATGATGATAGCTGAAAAAGCTTCAAGGCATCAGTTCTATAAAATGATGACTTCTTGGGGAAGCCCACAGATTACATGGACAATTTTACAAAAAGAAAGCACGAGGTTAGGTCCTATATCCAATTGGTTAAAGGTTTGATGTACCAACTGCAATTCTAATCCTAAACTCTATGGCTTGAAAAACACACCGGGCATGTGTCCATGAATGAAGATAATTTCAACAGAATGGAGAAATAGAGAAGAAAGCATTGTAGCGAGACCATGCTCCATTGGGGGAGTGCTTCCTTCCTTTCCTTCTGTCTTTGGTGAGAATATGTGACCTCTAGCAATTAAAGAAAATTAAAAAGGTCACTAATGTGAGGCCAGCAAGTGGAACAGAGGTGCAGGAAGCTAGATTCCACTGGCTTATTGAGCAGTTCAAGTACTGGACCAAGTGACTTGAAAAATCACACCAGATGCATGTGCACACATGTCCCAAATACCAAGAGTAGAATAGAGGAGAAGTGATTGTGGTATGGTCATTCACTCTGGGATGTGATTTCTCACTTTTCTTCTCTTATCTCTCTTTTCCTTTCTCTGCTGAGTGTACACACACTCTATACCAAAACTTTAAAAAAAGTAAAAGAAAAAAAAAAAAAAAAGAAAGAAAGAAAGAGGACACTAGAGGAATTCCAAGCCTCTGGCACTTACAGTGATAGCAAACATTGAACACAGAACAAGTTCTGGCCAAGTTAACACCAAACATCACACTAATGGCCTATTTATGTCAATTCCTATTACCTAGTACATTGTATCTTCCTAGTTTTTAAACAAGCAAAATAACAAGTCAGGCTAAAGGGAAAGAGAAAGACACAACCTAAGGAAACAAAATAAGCATCAAAACCAAACTCAGATATGATACTGACTATGGAAATATTAAACAGGGAATTTAAGATAACTATGATTAATAAGAATCATCATTAGAATTTCATAGAAAACACATATTAAGAAAAAGTCTATGAATTCATCTCAAAACTTATTTGCACCAGATTAAACTTGGACTTTAATTGCATTTTTCAAAAAAGTTTTAAAAGTCTCCTGTATTACAGTGATAATGGAATAAGTAAACATGTAAAAATAGATCAATAATTTAAGTGGAGAAAGAAATTCTAAGAATCACAAAGGAAATGAGAGAAACTGAAGTCCCTGTAACAGAGAAAGAATCAACAGAAATTCTAGAAATTAAAGACACTGTAATGAGAATGAAAAATGTCTTTGATAGGCTCATCAGTAGAATGAACATGACCGAAGAAAGAATCTGTATTCTAGAAGAAGTGTCTAGAATCTTCCCTGATTGAAATGCAGATAGAATGATTAAAGGATGAATAAAACAATGAATGAATTTCCATTAAGTAAAAGACAACTTCAAAAGATGTTATAGATGCAAAATTGAAGTGCCAGAAAGAGAAGAAAGAGATTAGAAGAGATGAAGTGTTTAAAGAAATATTGGCTAAGAATTTTCCAAAATTAATGATGGATAGTAAACCCACAGACTAAAAACTGAAAGTATACCAAGTTCTCTCTCTCTCTTTCACACACACACACACACACACACTATATATATATATATATATATATATATATATATATATATATACACATACAGATTAAACAAATTAATTTTTATGGTTTGTTGAGGTAGGAAAGGGAGACAAACAGTTCCTAGTTAAACTCACTGAATATAAAACAGGATTGTAACGGGAATATTTTCGACATTGAAATCAACTCTAATTTGATCTAATTGTAGGATTCGTTTTTGTTTCCTGACACTCTATGGAAAAAAAATTAGTCACAACAATAAAAATCAGACATGAAAATATCTCATTTCTTGGTTAATTTTGAATTTATATGTAACTTTTTTATATTAATTGTACTTAAATAGTTTAGAACATACTATGTCAATTGTCACATATTTTTATTTATTACTTTCATAGTTAAAAACAGACACTTTTAGTTTATGATTATTGGGACCAGCGGGTGATGTAATGGTTACATCGCTGGACTCCCCATAGTCAATGCCTCTTCAAGTCCTGGACTGGGTGGCTTAAAACTCAGGCCATGCACATGTGCTTGCATGCCCAAAATCCCAAGAGGAGAATGCGGGAGAAGGGATTGCAATATGACCATCCCCCCTGGGTGATTTCTTGTTTTCTATCATTCTGTCTCCCTCTTTACTCATGCTCTATAGCAAATATCTCTAAAAAATTGTTTATAATTACAGTGCTTACAATTTTATATTATTACTCAGATTTATACTACTTATAATACTTACAACTATTCAAATACTATTAAAATAAAATTAAATCATTAACTAAGCCTTTGACATGCATTTTAAAAATTTATTATTATTATTATTATTATTATTATTAATACATTCAATTGCAATACATCATTTAGATTGTAAAACTACTTTACCCAGCATGATATACATCTCAGTCCAGTTAAGAATAGTATACACATTCTCATCAACAGATAATAAACCATATCTGTGTCCCCCAAATAACTTACCTCTGCATTTTTCTCCAAAATTTCCTTTGACGTTTCTCTCTTGTCAATCTTAGTATCTTGTTTTAGTCTGTGATTTTGACCAATCTAGCTATGATATGCCATGGAAAAGATCTTCTTGGATTGATTCTACTTGGGGTTCTTTGCATTTCTTGGGGCTGGATGTTTGAGTGCCTCCCTAGACTTGAAATGTTTTCTTCCAGGATTTCATGGACTAGATTATCAATGCCCTTATTAGTTTCTTCACTTCTGGCATACCAAATATTCGAATATTTGAGTGTTTCATTGTATCTAGTATTTCTCATATGGTATCCTCAGTTTTCTTGGCTGTCTTCCAGTATTTTTGATAATTTGTTCTAGGTCATTAGTTTTGTCTTCTACTTCTGAGATTCAATCTTCTGCCTGATCTAACCTTTTAATACTTTCAAGGGAGGTTTTGATTTCCTGCATTACATATCTAACAGTTCCGTTTGATTATTTTTTATGATGTCCAATTTTTCTTTCATATTGTTGAAGGACTTCCTCATCTCTTGGAACTCAATATTTCTTTTCTCTTGCACCTCAGAGAGTTTCATTACCATCAATGTTCTAAATTTTTTGAGACATTTTGGTAATATCCTCTAGTTGTTCCCTACTTGGAGACGAGTTAACAGTGTTCTCTTGTGAGTGATGTATTACTTGATTCTGTCATCCTTGAGGCTCTTTTCCAATTTTTCATCATTGGTAATGTATTCACTTTTGGCTAATTTTTTGGAGGAGGATTCTGTAAATGTGAGCTCGTGTGTTTTCCTTACTGTGAAATAATTAGATGTTATTTTCTCCTTTCTACTGTGTCCTCCAGTGTGGGAATCACAGGAAGAGTGTTGAAATCAGGTTTGTGAAGGAGAGTTTGCTCTTTTTAAACCAATACAGTGAGGGACATAGTAATTGTCTAAAACTCACAATGTTCAGATATTTAGTTACTATGCATCTAGTCTTCTCTATTCAGTGGGTAATGGTTCAGTAATAAAATAAGAAAGTAAAGAAAAAGAAAAAGTGAATAGGAAACAGCAATAGGAAGAAAAAGTGAAGAAACAGGGAAAAAGAAAGCAGAAATGGGAAGAAAAGTTGAAAAAATAGGAAGAAAAAGAAGGAAAGAACTAGAATGAAAGGAGTAGGAAAAAACACATCACAGAAAATAAAAAGGGTTAAAAATGAGAAACAGAGAAATTAGCAACTTAAAAGCACAAGGAAAGGAACAGAAAAGCTGTTTATTTTTGTAAAAAAAGAAAATAAAGTTGGAAGAGACAGAAAAGAACAAGAGGAAGATGTAGATCTTTTCCTGCCTGGCTAGCACTGGGCTCTGGGGTTGGGGGACTAGCTGGGGGAGCTTCATAGCCTTGAAGCTGGATTCAGAAGATACAGAACAGCAGAGATGGAGCTGGAGCTGCCTGGATGGATTCTGTCCTAACTAGCACTGAGGTCTGGGTGGGGAGGTGCGAGGCACTAGCTGGGGGAGCTTCGCAGCCATCAGGCTGAACCCAGAAGGTACAGGACAGCAGAGGTGGAGCTAGCATGCACTTTTTAGACCTCGGTGCCATAGATAAGACCACAAAAGAGAAGTAATTATTAGCGCCTATAAAAATTCAGATAAAATACATATTTACTTCTATTTTACTTATGGAAAGTTTTTAGATTTCTGTTATTTCCGTGTTTATTAGTTATTGTGAAAGAAAACCAACAAGAAAGTATTTAAACTCCTTGTTGGGTTGATTATTTCTTTTGTAGAACTTGGTGTCAAGTGGTCCTTACAGACAGAACATGTAAATTATTCTGTGCTGTGAAAGAAAGCCATTAACCCTACTCATGTGAATATTTTTTTCAACTTCTTTATCTTAGGGAATATATTAGTAGGAAAACAACTTATTGAATGTCCCTAAGAATTTCTGATTATTTTGCTAATAGCTATGGTAAGATGAGATAAAGTTATAGCCCCTGTCCTTGAAGATAAAACATTTAAGCAATTGTCTGTTAATTGCTTTCCTTTATTTTCACTGTGATTGTCTCACAGTCCCTCCTAAAACAAGTTCCAGCAATAATTTTCACTAATATCAGTTAAGGGCACCAAGATTAATGAGAAGTTATGGAGTCTTTTCTATTTGGAAATCTAGACCCTTGGTATTCTTATTCCAGATGCCCTGGTATGGCTCTTGGAATGCAATGTTTCTGACATAAGACAATTTGAAGCCTTATAACTACCATTCAAAATAAGCTTTTCTTCCTATTTAGTGATATCTGCTTGGCAAATGTAGAATTGATGCTGAAAACCAGAATAATGCATCCTTTTGTCATATTCAAATAAGCAAGCCAAGACAAAGTTTGACAATATATATTGTCTATACATATCATCTATACCACTGAATTACATATTGTCTATACCACTGACTTAAAATTTTTAAGTATAAACTGTTCAGGATCTAAAACTTAACACTGATACCACAAATAAGAGAGAAGTGAAATGATTATGGATGTATATGATCAATAAGTAATGAACAATAATTATTTATTGGACAGTAAATCAATAAGAAGGAGCTTGTGCCCATTTTCATATTGTCACACACATAACAGATAACTAGGCATAATCAATAGAAAGCTAATTCTTATAGCCTCAAAGAAATGAATGATTTCATAAATATTTATGTGTTCAATACATCAACTTGGCATAAACTCCTTATGAACAAATTAGAAATGTCCTACATTGTCCATTCCTAATACTTTTAGAGTCTATGTTTAAGGATTTAAAAACATATGCCATTTATTTTGTATTAAGTGTAAGAAATACTGGCATGACTGAGGACATTTCTTTTTCATATGTATGTGCCAAATTATTTGTCAATGTTATATCATTAAATGTCATAAAAACAATTGATTGTCTATAATCCTGCATGTTAAAACATACTGAAGGAAACTCTTCAGGCTCAAAGGAAATTATTTCAGATAAAAATTTAGAGGAAAACTGCACAAAGATCTGGAAAATGGCAAAAAAAATACATATATGGGTAAATGTAAAAATATTTTCTTCTCTTTTTGTTTTCTCTAAACCAAGAATTTAAGTAATTTAATAAAAATAATACATGCATTTAAAATTTATATGAAGCATAGAAGCACATTACAGTGACAGAACAAGGATTGTTATATATCAGCAAAAGCATGCTGTTGTTTCTCATCTGATAAGTGAAATGATATACACGTGATAGCTAAAGTAGTATAGCATTAATTCAAATCAGACTGTGACATTGATTTATATTGCAATCCCTAGAGAAGTCACATGGTTCTACAGGGGGACAAAAAGATGAATCTATAGCTCTATATCCATAGACTTAACTGACCACGGATTGAAAATATTTGAAAAACAAATTCTACACAATCCTAAGCAGTGTAACTTAAACTTGCTGTGGACCAAATATTATACTGAATATATACAAAAGAAGGTATGTGTAGGCATTGTGTTCATTACTTCAACTAACCTAGATATGATTTAAAGTATACAGGATGATATGTATAGATTATTTGTAAATACTAAAAAGAACTTAAGCATCTGTGAATTTTGGTATTCATGGTAGTTCTATAATTGATTTCCTGAACATAATATGTCCACAATAATGATAAATAAATACAAAATTAACTTTTTGATTGATTTTTAAAATTTCATTTTCCCAAAAAGAAAAGAAAAAAAAAAGGAATGAAAACAAATGATGCAGGTAATTACTGAAGCAGTCCAGCTTGAAGTCTGAGTGCAGTCATTTTGAAATTAAGAAAGGATTCTGACAAGAATAATCTATGTGCTGAGTCATGGGGAGGTCTGTTTGAGAAAAAGACAGATGAGAAGCCAGCAATGTGTATTTAAAGACAAATAAGAATCAGGATAATTGCTCAAAGGAAAGCAATTGACTTTGATTATAGTGAGGAATGATTTGCACATACTTATATCCTATACCTATAAATACTGAGCACATGCTGAGATTTTTGTTTGTTTGTTTAGGTTTTTACTACAGGGCATGTGCACTTGCCAGAGACAGTGAGAGGGAAAGTGAGAAATCAAACCCCTGGGGGGATGGCCACACTGCAGTTTCGTCTTCTTGAGATTTTGGTCATGCATGCACTCAAGTCTGGTATGATTTTCAAGAAACAGGATCTGGAACTTGAACCACAGTTGGTCATGTGGGAGTACAACACCTTAATTACCACATTATCTACTGGTCCCCATGCTGAGTTGTTTGAGACAGTTTAGTGGTGCTTGCTGTCTCCTTGTAACCTGGCTACTTAAATAAATTCTCTTATTCAGCTTCTGCCTCTCATTTATTTGATGATGAATAGAAGCAGCCAGACTTAGTTTGCAAGACAAAGTACTATTATCCTCATTTTACAGGCAAGGATCCTGATAGGAACTGAAGTTAAAAGCTTACTCACAATAAAACAGCTACTGAATATGAGCCCTATGATTCAGAAACCAGTTTGATTTCAATAACGCTTAATCCTTAAACACAATAAATATTTTACTTACAATCATTACTGAAGGATAGCATAGGTTTTGACTGGATATATATTAGAGGATAAATAGTTCTGGTGAAAATATTTTTATATAAAATTTTGAAATGAAGTTGATTTAAGTAGACTTCATCTTACTTTTCTTTTGTATTTCTATTCTTTTAAACTTTGTGATTTTAATTAAAAAAAAAAAAAAGCCACTTGGGACCAGCAGTTAGTGTAATGGCTATGTCGCTGGACTCCCACGTAGTCAACTGCGGTTCGAGTCCCGGACCTGGTGGCTTAAAACTCACACCGGGTTCGTGTGCGTATGTGCCCAAGATCCCGAGAGGAGAAGGGAGTGTTAGGGCGCCAGCCGCCTGGCTTGGCGCGCTTTCTGTCCAGAGGATACGCGACCCCCAATCAACCACAAGAGTCGGTTCTTGATGCAAAATGCAAGAGGTTTTATTTTTCCAGCCGGCTGGGGTCCAAGCAAACACCTGACGCAGCAGGCCTGAGCGAGGACCCTGTTTTTAGGGTTATAGGTCTTTTTATAAGCAGGAGAAGGTATGCGGAAGTTTAACGGGTAGTTCATTTCTAGGGGGAAGAGTGGCAGTCTTGTGACACACGTGCATGGGTTGTCTTTCTAGTTCCATGTCCACATTCCTTTTGCTCCGTTTCTGGAGGTTTGCATAATTAAGTCTGTCGGGGCAGTTTATCACAGGGGCAGTTTATCACAAGGGTGTCCGGCAAAAGCAAAGGTTAAATTTTATCTCTACAGAGCAGAAAGACATAATTTAAAATTATTCTTACAGGAGGAGAAGGGATTGCAGCGTGGCCATCCCCCCTGGGGGGTGATTTCTCACTTTGTGACTCTCTGTCTCTCTCTGTCTGTCTGGCGAGCGCACACACCCTATAGCGAAAACCTCTCCAAAAAAAAAAAAAAAAAAAGAAGCGACTTAAAACCTGCAATAAAGTCATACCATATAAATACATGCTAATAGAACAGGTGAAAAATACTAAAAAAATTAAATTGTGCAATCCAAAAATAATACAAAAGGAAAGACAATAAAACAAACAACATAGAACAAAAAGAAAACAAATAGCATGATTATAATCAAGTTTAATCATTTCATTAATGATATGAAACGTAAATTGACTAACTTCTCAAAATTAAATGGAGAGGTTGTCAGAATGGATAACAATATGCAAGGCTCAGGTTAGTGATATCCTCAATAGCTGCACTGTAAATATAGAGATGCTGATAACTAAACAAGGAAAGGATCAGAAAAGGATATGTAAACAAAACATTAATCATAACAAAAGTAATGTGACTACATTTATATTAGAAAAAGTATACATAAAGACAATATCTGTAGAGAGAAAAAGTAATACATCCTTCTTATAAAAGTATCAACTTTTCGAAAAGATGTAATAATTCTAAAAGTATATATGATTAATAGAACTTTAAAAACATGAAAGAAAACCTGGAAGAACTATGGGACTTAATAGACAAAATATTATTCAAGATTTTAGCAATATATTTTAGCAATGGCTAGAATAAGGTAGAGAAAAAGTAAGAACTATTAGCTTTCAGATATGACAGAATAATTATTCCAATAGTCTCCTACCAGCAATAACTATAAAATGAGAAAAAAGTATGAGGCCAAGTTCTTAGTCTTGAAACAAGAGATCATTATATGTTAATCAAAGAGAATAGGCAACTCACAGCGTTAACCCTATGATCGCTCCAGCCTGTTCCCTATGAACAATTCCCCGGATCAGAACATTGCCAGTCTACTGAGCTAAGAGGCAGAGAACAGATTTTGAGGATTTGCAGTTTAAGAGGTAAGGCAATTAGAAAATAATTTGATTCTCATACTGGCATTCCAGTATGGGGGTTCTCCACAAGTTCTTCATTGAAAGGTTATATAATGGCAGTGGAAAATGACATAACATTTATGAAACAGCAGCTCCTGTGAGGTTGTGAGCAGAAAAACAACACTGGATTAAAAATATTCTGATAGATCATTTAGAATTGGCCTCCACAAAATAAATACTTTATTGCCCAGTTTATTTTTCAGAGATATGAGAATTAACTTATTTGAAAATAGTGGCTATCTTAGAGAAAGAATCACACTATAAGCCATTCTCTTCAGCTTATGACGAAGCTTTAATGAGATATAGTAGGGAGTTACATTTATAGGTTGTGAACCACCAAGTTAGATAACCTAGGGAATTTATGAAATTTTACACATATTGGCCCTAAGTAAAGCATTGAAACAAGTCTACATGAGTTCAAGGCTACCAGGCAATAATGAACTACCTACTATAACAAACATCAGCACTTTTCATTGCAAGAAAAAGGAAGTACAGCCTTTAAAATGTATCACCTAGCTGGGACCAGCAGATGGCATAGCCCTAGGCTGCTGGATTCCCACATGGCCGACCATGGTTTGCGTACCAGACCTGATGGATTGAAAAATCACACTGGGTGGGTACATGTGTATGCATGCCCAGGATTCCACGAGAAAAATGGAGAAGGGATTGTAGTACGGCTATATCCCGGGGTGGGGGGTTGATTTCTCACTTTCCCTCTCATTGTGTCTTTCTGTCTCACATTCCGACAAGCGCCATGTGCCCTAAGGAAAAGTCTCTCTAAAAAAATAAATAAATTAAAAAAAAAGGATCACCTAGCATGTTCACTGTTCAACAACAACAAAAATTTCTAGGCATGCAAAGCAATAGTAAAATGTTGTGCAGAGTCAAGACAGAAAGCATTGCATACAAATTAATTGCTAAAGACCTAAGAAACTTGATTAAGCCTTAAAAATTTAAAAACAGATATTATAAATATGTTTGAAGTCAATGAGGCATCTTTTTTATTTAAAAATATTCAAAGGACAAAAGAATCCTTAGTTGAAAAAGTGCTTGCACATTGATGTTTATTGTAACATTAATTCACAATTGTTAAGACATTGAACCAACCCAAATGCCCATGAACGGATGAATGGATTGAAAAAGTGTGGCACATGTAGTCTATGGAATACTATTCAGCCATAAAAACAAATAAGACCCTGGCTTTTGACAGAAAGTGGATGAATATGGAAGAGTTACTGTTGAGTGAAACAAGTCAGGGTATGAAGGAGAGACATTGTATATCTCCACTTAATAAATACTGAGTGTCTGCACTCTATGGCCGAAACGGAATGACTAGAGGATACACAAAAATAGAAAATGGTTATAAATACCAGATACAGTGTGGAAAGAGGGTGGGAGAAAGAGGAGAGCCTGAGGAAAGACATTAAAGAGAAAAATAGAGAGGCAAGTCATTTATGGGACAAAGGAATGGGTTGTTATCTGTTGAAGATACTGTGTATAGTATTCTCAACTGGACTGGTGAGAAATGTATACATGTTGGAATATTCCCTTTGCAAGCTATGATTGAATGTATAAAATAAATAGAAATAAAGTATATTTTAAAAAGCAACGGTTATAGATACCAGATACGGTATGGGAAGTGGAAAGACATTAAAGAGAAAAACACAGAAGGAAGACATTCATGGGACAAAGAAATTGGTTATTGTCTGTTGATGATAACGTGTATAGTATTCCCAATTGGACTGGTGAGAAATATATTCATGATAGAACATTTACTTTACCAGCTAAGTGATGTATGTGATTGAATGTTTAATAGAAATTAAAATAAAATAAAATACAAAAACATAAAATTTTAGTTATTTTTCTCATGAAACAGAGACACAGAGAGAGAAACAGAGAAAGAAAGAGGCAGTCTTCATGTCAAGATTCAAATCTAGTTCTGGTCAGCCTGGATCACAGATAATAACACATCTGCTTGACTTGTTTATGAAAGTTCCAGTGTGTAAATCTAGACTTTCCCCATGTGTGCTATTGCTGTGTCACTGCCTGTCCCCAAAATATCATCTTAATGGGTAAAAATAAAGGCATTTTCAATGGAAAAAAAAAAGTATAAAAATTAAGGAGAAATTCAGAAATTATGAAAGAACTGAAACAAAAACATTTTCTGATGTATATAGTGATAATATATCTGTCAATAATAATATAAGCCATTGGAGAACTAAATGAAATTTTACTGTATGCTAATTTTATTTAATGGAATAAATAAGTAAGGGGAAGTGTAGGGTGTGAAAAGAGAAATGGGAGTCATTAAATGAGAACTGAGTAGTGGAAAATGCGAATTTTCAGATACGGTATCAGGTATGGAAAGTAAGAACTGGGCAGTGTGAATTTGGATTAGACAAATGCACTATCATTAGAGGCACTATTTTTCTCAGTAATTGGAAAAAATAGGCTTTTTGCTATGCGTAAATTTGTACTCATTCCTATTTTTTAAAAATAATTTTTTTTTATTTAACTTTATTTATTTTTAATTTGACCAGAGAGGGACAGAGAGAGAGAAAGAGAAAGGGAGGGAAAATGAGAAAGCAAGTGCCTCATCTGAGACTCAAACTGTGGTCTGCCATGTGGAAGTCTAGCACCCTTAACCACCATGCCATATGCCAGTAACCCTGTACTCGTTTCTTATTGCTTCTACAACAAACTAGCACAAACTTCCAACACAAATGTTCTGTCTGGAGATTGAAAATCCAAGTAGGTATCAGTGGGCTAAAATAAAGTTAACAAGGCTGGGGGCCTTTAAGGGATCTCTAAGAGTGAACCCTTCCTTCTCGCCTTTACAGATGGCCTTTTTCTTTGTCCTTTTTCTCTTGTCCACCTTCTATCTTCAAGGGCAGGTTAAGTCTCACGTCTCAGTACAGTCTCCTGCCTCCCTCTTCCACATTTAAAGAATGCTGAGAATATTTTGAGTAATCCAGGATAGTCTTCCTATTTAAAGCCAGCTCACTAGAAAACTTAATCCTGTCTGCATCCTTATTTATCCCTTTCCATGTAAGATAACATATTCATAAGTTCTGGGGATAATCATGTAGACATTTTAGAGTGGCCATTATTCTGCATACCACAAATTCATGTGTCAACAAAAATAAGAGAAATTAATGTTAAAAATACTAGTACAAAACCAACTGGTTGGGTGATGGTTAGACTGGCTGGAACCCACATGACTGACAGCATGTTGGAGTTCCAGACCCAGAGGTTTGAAAAGATGTGCTAGTGTATGTCCAATGTCCCAAAAGGAGGGAGAAATGTGGCATAACCGTTTTCCATTACAGGGGCAGAGATGGCTTTCTCCTTCTTTCTCTCTGTCTCTCTCCCTCGAGCACATGTGCCCTTATCTGTTGATGATAACATGTATGGTATCCCCAACTGAACTGGTGAGAAATGTATTTGTGTTGGAACATTCGCTTTATAAGCTAAGTGATTGTATAAACGACAATGAAAATAAAACAATAACAGAAAGCAAAAAAATATTAGTAAAGGGCCAGAGAGTGGTGCAGTAGTAAAACATGACACTCTCTGTGGCTGATCACAAGGGGGTATTTAGAGTTATGTGTGGTGACCATCCCAGGTATGGTGTGCCTGTGATATGGTGCTGGCTGAGGCTTGGGGTGTATCATGTTGGGGGTACCTCTCTTTCTGTTTTACACCATCTTTCTTACTCATGGAATACATAAGTAATAAATAAATACACTTAAAATATACTAGCATAAAATAGTTTCTCTATGTTTAAAACAGCTATAAATATAAGTACTAAAAATATCAAATAACAATATTTTTAATATAAATTCATATGGTTTTTCTGATTTCACAGTTTCTTATTTGATAGCTTCCCATGTCTTTACCCACTGGTCCATCCTGACATGAAATACACTCTTAGTTTCATATTCGTTTAGTAGGTACCTGAAATTTTGTAACTCATGTTGATTTCATTTGTGGCCCAAATTGCTGTGTCTCGTAGTCGAGTTCTTGCACTTCCATGATGCTAGTCTGACTGAAATAGCTTAAACTAAAACTGATGTTTTCTGCCAAAGTACCATGAATCAAATGTCTTTTCCTCTCACTGCCAACTTCCTGTTTACCTTCGTAATGGTGTTTCTAAGTCAAAAACTTCAAAACAATGTGTCCTCCTTAGGTAAAACAAAGTTATTTGATCCTATTTTATTTTTCTGATAAAATTTCTGATTTTGCTTTTTCTGTTTTGAAGCTACAATGATATTGGTTGAGGTTTGGGAAGAAATTACTTTCCCTATTAACGATTTGGAGCCTCACCAATGTCTGTAATCTATTCCTTGTCTTCCAGAGGTTGCCAGGGTACTGTTTTTCAATAATCTTTTTGTAAAATTTTTAGTGATCATCAGACTAATTTCTTGTGTGTGGACTGGAACATTGATTTAATTTATCTTTCCTACTATTTATTTTGTCTACTGATTTCAATTGCATTTTTTAATTAACCTTCAACATTAATCCAAATGCTGCTGGTCAAAATCTGCCACTGGAAAAGAACCTTATCAAACCATATCACTAAGGAAAATGATCAAAGTAAGTTTCTGTTGATTCTCAAATATCTGCTATCATCACATGCCTTGTTTCTCATTCAGATAGGAAAGCTAGCTCCATCATAAAGTAATGGTTTAAAATAGGCTAACATGTAAGGCCAACTAGTTGAGCAGTGGTAAAGACAGTTGGACCCCACATGACCCATTGCACCATTCAAATCCCAGACAAGGGAGCTTGAGAGACATTCTGGGTACTTGTGCATGATTCCTCAGACTTCCAGGAGGAGGATGAAGAAGACAGGGTTGCAGCTTGGTCATCTCTCTAGGGTGTGATTTCTGACTCTCTCTCTCTCTAGTGAGTGCACTGTGCTATGGCAAAACTAAAATACACACACACACACAAATTGATAAACACATCAAGTTTTTGCTCTTACAATATGCAGTGCAACAAAGAATGCCAGTCTTCCTTTTATAACTGGATTTTTATTAGATTACAGATTGTTCTATTGAGTCCACTGATATCTAAACTCCCTTAGCATTTCTCTGTACTAAAACAGAAGAAAGTACTAGGTGATCTCTATTGTCCCTTTCCTTTCTAACTGCAAAGCAAGCTAATCAGAATTAAATTAGCTACAAGAACACACACACACACACACACACACACGTGTGTGTGTGTGTGTATATGCATATATATATAAGTATATATATATTTATATTTATAGCTGTTTATAGCTGCTGTTTTAATATATACACACATATATATAATACTGGGGTCAGCTATGTATATATATATATATATATATATACACACATACACACACATATATATATATATAAATATATATTTATTTATATTTATAGCTGTTTTAATATATACACACACATATATATATATACTGGGGTCAGCCGATGATGTGGTGGTTAGAGTGGCTGGATCCCACATAGCTGACTACACAGTTCAAGTCCTGGAGCCAGTGACCAGTGACTAAAAACTCACCCAAAACTGGTGTGTGTTCATGCCCAAAAATCCCCAACAGAGAGAGAATTGGAGAAGGAATGGTGTCATGACCATTCTTCATGGAATGTGCATTTTTACTTTCTCTCTTTGTGTATCTCTTTCTCTGTCTCTCTGTTTCTCTCCAATGAGTATACATACCCTCTGGCAACTTTTTTAAAGATGTTCATGCAATCTATCACATGTAAATCAAACTTTACTGAAATAGGAGTTAATTGAGTAATATTTCTAGCATTTTGGTATCTAAAATTGTTTGGGCTTTACTTGGGCCTGTACTTGGACTGGCTAGTGATGAAGTAGATGAGGCAGCTGGATCCCACATGGCTGACCAAGCAGTCAAGGTCCAGACCTGGTTGCTTCAAAAACACACTGGGTTTATGTGAGTGCATACCCCAAATCCCAATTGGATAAATGGAAGAAAAGTGATTGTGGTGTGACTATTCCCCATGAGGGCAGGTTTTCTCATTTTCTCTTTTCTGTCTTTCTCTGGCAAGAGGTCATGTTCTCCGGTAAAAAATGAAAAAATAATAATAAACCTGCTCAAATCATAGAATAAAGAAAATTTTAAGTTTACAGATTATATATTTGGCCAATAAAGGCATTTTTTGCATCCTTAACTCCTATAAAATGTTATTATTCAAGACTTGGTCATTAGAAAAATTACATATGCTTTTTATGTGTATGTGTATGTGCATACCTATACACATATATAGAGAGGGGAGATTGCTAAATTTTATATAAAACTGTAGTAAAATAGAATTGTCAGTAAAAATTCTTTATTTAAAATATACTTTGAAAATCAAATAATAATTGCTTTAATACTCCTATTAGATTTGTTTCCCTAGAAGCCATTCTTACTCTTGAGATTGATCTATTTGAATTGCTTATCTCATTTTTCCAATAGAGCTTGTCTACATTTTAGAACAAATTATCAAAATCAATCAATGACTTAGTTTCTATTCTGGCTCTCTTTTAAAATAACAAAGATCAGAACTTTCTTGGGAACTAAATTAATTAAAGATACAGTGGCTTCTAAAATTAGAGACAGTTGTCTTTTCTTTTCATTGCATACACAGGATTCAGGAACCAAAAAAGAAAAAAAAATCACTACAGTTTGGTTTAGAAACACAATGAAATGAAGCTTTGGAGTTTCATGAAATCTTCAACTCTGGGGACCTCAGAGATTAATTCCTCTGAAAAGTTTGACATCTATTCTTCATGTTACCAAGGTCTTAGTTACCACCTAAAAGGTAAGAGTCCCTTGACTGTTCATGGTCTCTTAGACTATCATTACCACATACATTTGACTTCTCTCTGGCCCCATATTCTCCCATTTCACCTCTAAAAAGTGAACAAATAGATCAAAATCCTTCTTAACAATCTGGAAAGCCTATTATCTGGTAATAAATGCTCTTAAATATAGTTGATCTCATTACTGGACAATTACTGCTTATATTATACCAATAAAACCTCTTTTCCTTTGAGTATATCATTTACTCTGAGACTTCCCAAGACTATTAACTTCCCACATACCCTAGACCTCAATATTAGGATGGGAGTTTAGTGAAACTTACTGTAAAATACTACTTTATAATTATTACTCTTTTTCTTTTATGTAAGTCTCTCTTATGTTTGATATATATGTTGCCATCTAGCTAATATCACTTCTATCCAACTTCAATCTATCTCTTTATAATCTGATAGATCTACTAATTTATTGAAAATTTTGACACCTGACTTCACACTGAGCTGTCTCATCATAATAACGATTTTTTTTGAGAGGTTTTTGCTATAGTGCGCGTGCGCTCACCAGACAGAGACAGAGAGACAGAAAGCGAGAAATCACCCCCCAGGGGGGATGGCCACTCTGCAATCCCTTCTCCTCCATTCTCTTCTCGGGATCTTGGTCACACATGCACATGCGCCCAGCGTGAGTTTTAAGCCACCGGGTCCGGGATGCGAACCGTGGTCGACCACGTGGGAGTCCAGCGACATAGCCATTACACTAACTGCTGGTCCCCATAAAAACAATTTTTAAGTTGTAATGTTAATGAATAAGAACTCAGCATTTTACAACTATTAATATTACCCAATCTTGCAGTTTCCATAGAAATTATAGTCAACTTGGGACCAGCAGATGACATAATGATTTCATCACTGGACTCCCATGTAATTGGCTACAGTTCAAGTCCCTGACCTGGTGGCTTAAACACACGCTGGGTGTGTTTGCGTGTGTACCCACAATCCCAACAGGAGAATGGAAGAGAAGGAATTTTAACATGGTCATCCCCCTGGAAAGTGATTTCTAACTTTCTGTTTCTCTGTTTCTCTGTCTCTCTCTGTCACTTCATTGAATGCATGCACTCTATAGCAAAAATCTCGAAAGAAAGAAAGAAAGAAAGAAAGAAAGAAAGAAAGAAAGAAAGAAAGAAAGGAAGAAAGAAAGGAGAAGAGAAGAGAAGAGAAAAGAAAAGGAAGGAAGGGAAGAAGGAAGGAAGGAAGGAAGGAAGGAAGGAAGGAAGGAAGGAAGGAAGGAAGGAAGGAAGGAAGGAAAGGAAAGAAAGAAAAAGAAAGAAAGAAAGAGAAAAAGAAAGAAAGAGAAAGAAATTATAGCCAATTACATGTTTGTTTCACTCTTCTATTGTGTCTGTAATGGAAATACCCAAAAATGGGTGCATTTAAGAGAATAGGGATTTATTTTGACTTGCAGTTCTGTTGGTTGGGAGGTCCAAAAGTCATCATAAAATGGTGGAAGGCTTACAGTATGGTGGATAGAAACACATAGAGATACATGCAGAGAAAGAGAGAGCTGTAGGCAGATATATTTCTTTTTCAACAACTGGCTCTTTCAGGAACTAACTCCTCCCAAGAGCTTAAACTCAGTGGGTTTTATGAGATTAGTTTATTCAGGAGAGAGTAGCTTCCATGATCCAACCATCACAGTCCAGTCATTGCCCAATAGGCATCACCACTTCCCAACATTAACTTCCAAAACATGAAACTTTGGGGTACAAATCATCATTCAAATCATAATAGTGTCATAATTGTTTAAGAACCATTTATTGGGACCAGCAGTTAGTATAATGGCTATGTCACTGGACTCCCATGTAGTTGAGTGCAGTTCGAGTCCTGGACCCGGTGGCTTAAACTCACTCTGGGTGCATGCCCAAGATCCTGATATGAGAATGGAGGAGAAGGGATTGTGGCGAGGTCATCCCTCCCGGGGTGGGTGGGGTGATTTCTCACTTCCTATCTCTCTGTCTCTCTTTGTCTGTCTGGTGAGCACATGTGCTCTATAGCAAAATCCTCTCCAAAAAGAAACCATTTATCAGGAAACAAATTTGAAAACTGATTTGGAGCATTTGAAAGTTCATATACAGTAAATTCTCCCACTGAATACACGTCAGAAGGAGATGCGCACATTTTCCATCACCCCCCTGCTTATAGCCTTGAGTCAATCTACTGTCAAATGTTTAGACACTAACTCCTTACATTCAGCTTGCTGTCAACTCAGTCACTTGTAATCATCCAACTTAAATATCTAACTTTCTTATATATCTAGTATAGACTTCAAAGTATCTTCAATCTTTTCCCCTCCTGCAATTACTACTTTCTTGACCCATTATCCTATGTTTCAAAGTCTGGCAATATCTAATTCTAGATCAGTCCATCTGCCTGCATTTTCTATAACTATTCTGAGTTTCTAAACACAGTAAGTAGCTTATATTTTTAATAGGTGGTTTAAAAGTTACCTGATCTCATTTAAGTCTTCAACATTACCCAAATTCTTCTAAGTTTTTCTTTATAATCCAGGATTAATATTTTATCAAAGCTTTTGAACTTACTTTACTTAATTATTAGAATCTTCTGTGAACCATTTCACCTTTGGGAAGCATCACATACAAACTCTTTTGGAACACTCCCTAAACCTGCCACACCAGATGTCTTCATACCTAGCTTTTTTAGCAACATAAACCTTATAGATTCTCCTGTAACTTGCATTTATATTCTCTTCTTATTAAATCTTTCAGACAAACATTTACTATGTGTCAATGTCATTAAAAATTTTTAATTCTATGTTTTATAAGAGTTCTTTCTGAACCTCCTTGACAGATAAATTAAAGTTGACCCTGACCTACGATAAACTACTTTTGCTTAAATCACTGTTTTAGAATGTGCTTTATTCAGTAGGTGACATAATTGATTATGTAATATTTCTTATGATTATATTTTCTTTGTATTATACATCTTGATGCTTTGGTGTTGTCTTAGTTGCATGTCTTTTGATTCATCTTTAAGAATGATCTTATGTTTTTCTTTTTTTTTTTCTTTTTTTGGAGAGGATTTTGCTACAGGGAGCATGCGCTCGCCACACAGACAGAGAGAGAGAGAGAGACAGAAAACGAGAAATCACCTCCCAGGGGGGATTGCCCCACTGCAATCCCTTCTCCTCCATTCTCCTTTCGGGATCTTGGGCACGCACACACATGCTCCTGGCATGAGTTTAAGCCACCAGGTCCGAGACTCGAACCACAATCGATTACATGGGAGTCCAGCACCACAGCCATTACAGTAACTGCTGGTCCCGATCTTATGCTTTGACTTATTCAATATTATTGTTTTTATTTATTATTTAATTTATTCATATGTACTGTGTTATCATAATGGTCTGATGTGTTTAAATAAAAAGTTTATACCAGTTTCTATAACCTGGATAACTAGATATCTACATCCCACAGGCATTAAATGTCTAAAACTGAACTTATAATTGTGTCTTCAAATCTATTTCTTCTCCTATTATCTTTCTCAGTTACTCTATTCCTCCACATTTACCAAACTAGAAATAAAGTCAACATTCTTGAAAATATATTTCCCAATCCAATAATTTAATTACTTATTATTTTTTGAATCTTTCATTTTTTCAGATCTATGAACATTTTTTTAAATTTCCTTAGTGTATATCTATTATTTTAGGATCTCATCACTTCACTATGACCATGTGCTATTTGATCTTCAATATTATATTGAGCAAATTCACACCATGGCCAGAGTGAATTTTCTTAAACACGAAATTTTTGTATAACTTACCCTATTAAAATAATTTCTTATCTTAGCATTGTATTGAGAATAGGTAAATAAAAAAAGAATAAACCTTTTGATGTGACTTTGTTATTGGTTTGAAAAGTCTCCAGTCTATACTTAAATATTTTGAAAGAAGTTTGTCTTAAATGCTGTAGGGATGAAGTCAAATTAAGGAACTATATTAATTAAGCCAGCGGCCTTAAGAGATTTTACATAATTTAAGTAGCAAAACATAAAACTTTATTTCTCTCTTGTGTTCATTCAAAAATAGGTAGTTTGTGAAATTAGTATCTTCATTCATCTTAGAGCATATGTTCATGCACACAAGGAGAGAGAGAAATAGAGAGAGAGACGACAGAGTGAGGGAAAGTGACATCTTCCTCAAAGATCAGTCACCCTGAGATCTGCTTTGTCCATTTGTTCAGGCTGTCAGCTCTTGGGCACTTGCATATGTTGCCCAGTATGATTAAGGCAGACCTTCCCAGTGTGGTTCCCAGCTTCTCTTATGTAGCACATTATCACTGTGCCATGGAGATGGCCCTAAACTAGGTGCTTTCAAGGGTAGTAGGAAACACATTTCTAAATAGTCATTCAGTGATTTAGGAGACTTTACCACGGAATTTACAAGTCACTCTAGAGTTAAGCTTACAGTAGAGATAGATGATAATAGAGGATGGTATGACAACTCATCCTAGAAATGGAACATATCATTTTAATTTTTTAGATTTCGGTCAGAAATTCTAGAAAATGAAGTCTTGTCATGTGTATGCCAAGAAGATAAAGAATATATGATAGAGTGGTAGACTCTGTTCAAGATGTGACAGACACGGAAGGATGGAATATCCAACCCATCATTCTCTTGCTCACCACTATTGTAGAGGCTATCCTAGCTAAATACTAGCTCTCCAGTATGCATACCTATTTGGTCCAATTTTTATCAATTAACCAAAACCAAAACTCTCTGGAAAAATTATTATACTCTGCTTTTTTATTTCCATGTTAAATATTTAAATGATAGCTCAATCTGTCTTATTTTCTTACAAATCCAATGATAAGGCCAATAGAATCATAGGAATACTGTATCTGATATAATTATACTATAGAACCAGTATATATCTCTTGACTTCTTATACCAGTAAATATTATAGAATTTTCTTTCTAATTTGCCAGTTTACATGTGCACTTGCCAGGCAGAGACAGAGAGAGAGAGGGAGAGGAAGAGGGAGAAAACACCCCTAAAAGTTCATGGTTATACCACAGTCCCTATTCCTCCATTTTGCCATCCAGTAGATATTTTTGGGCACAAACACACACACATGTACCCAGTGTGGTTTACACACCCCCTGCCCTGAGATTTAGACCTCAGGGTCAGCAATGTGGGGTCTGGCTCCCTTAATCACTAGGTCCTGGGGCCAGAATTAAAAGTCTTATTTCTTTCTTTGTGTGTATAGAAACCAGAAAGTGCATGGACTCATCAGAGAGAGACAGAAAGATAAAATAATCCCTCACAATTGGGCGTGGTCATCTCTCCACCTCCATTTCTCCACCCCATCTGAATTTTGCATAAGAAAGGGCATGCACCTGGCATGTATTTCAAGACACTGGGTCTACAACCCTTATTTCTTTAAGAGTCTAGTCAGATGTTCCATCACTTGCAGCTAAAGCATTCCTAACAGAAACATCTAGCATCTAGCATCTTTAATTTAGCACTTATTTTGCTCTTAGGCTATATTATTTTGACAATTAAACCTAAGTAGTTTTCATTCAAATTTAAAAGTGAAAAATAGACATATAGAATAAATGTATGTATTGTTTAACATATTAAAAATGTATATGTGCTTCTTGTGAAATGTAAGAAATATGAGATTGTGTCATACCTATAAAGTTAACAATTTCTTTAATGAGAGATAGAGAGAGGGACTATCCCCCAGTGGAGTCTGATCACACCATAATTCTTTTTCTTCTATTCCTTCACCCTATCAAGGTCTCATAGGCATGTATGAATGCCCAGAATATTTTTCAGTCCACTAGAACCAGGATTCCAACTGTGGACAGCCATATAGGATTTAGTTCCCTCTACAGTGCTTTCTGCCACTGCAATATAGGGCTGGACCTAAACTTGAAGATTTTTTAAAAATTCTATTCTCTAAATTTTGAGACTGTTAACTTGGAAATTTAATATATGAAGTTTAGGAAATTCATGACTCAAATATATACTATTTTTTCTTCAAATATTTTACCTTTCTCATTTTAAAATTGTTACTTGTTAGGTGCCAGCAGGTGGTGTGGTGATTGAAACACTGGACTCCCACACGGTTGACAACAGTTCGAGTCTCAGACCTGCTGGTTTGCTTTCCCACTTTTCATCTCTCTGTCATTCTCTGGTGAGCACATGTGCCCCATAGAAAATTTTCTGCACAGCAGAATAACCAATACATAGAGTGAGAAGACATTCTTCAGAGTAGGAAATTGTACTTGCAAACTTAGATAAGGAACTTATAGCTACTATATACAGGAAATTCAAGCAGCTTACTCACAATAAATAATCTAATTAAATAATGAGAGAATGAACTAAACAGACAACTCTCCAGGGAAGACAAATGAATGGTCAAAAAACATATGAAAACATGCTCAACATCTCTTATCATAAGGGAAATGCAAATCAAAACCACACTGAGATACCACTTACCACCATTCAGAATGGATAACATTTATATAATAAATAATGATAAGTTCTGGCCAGGCTGTGGTATAAAAGGAACTCTCCTACACTGTTGGTGGGAATGTAAATTAGTACAACCACGGTGGACAATGACACTGAGATTCTTCAGAAACCTGCAAATAGAACTACCATATGACCCAATAATTCCACTTCTAGGTATTTGCCCAAAGGATAAGATAACCCTCAGTCAAAAAAAGCACTTGTACATCCATGTTTATTGCAGCATTATTTACAATTGCAATGATGTGGAATCAACCTAAATGTCCGAAAGGAGATGGGTGAATTGGAAAAATGTGACATATGTACTCTATGGAATACCACTCAGCCAAAAAAACAATGACATCCTGCCATTTGATACAAAATAGATTAATAGGGAAGACAACGCTAAGCGAAGCAAGCCAGACTATTAAAGAAAGGCTTGGGGGAACCAGCAGTTAGTGTAATGGCTATGTCGCTGGACTCCCACGAAGTAGACCGCGGTTCGCGTCCCAGACCCGGTGGCTTAAAATTCATGCCAGGCACGTGTGCGTGCGTGCCCAAGATCCCTAGTGGAGAATGGAGGAGAAGGGATTGCGGCGTGACCATCCCCCCTGGGGGGTGATTTCTCGCTTTCTGTCTCTATGTCTCTCTCTGTCTGGCGAGCACATGTGCCCTATAGTGAAAACCTCTCCAAAAAAAAAAAAAAAAAAAAAAAAAAAAAAAAAGACTTGGTATGTTCCTGCTCAATATATACTGAATATATATGTTCTCTATCAGAAACTGAAAGATCCATGGTATAATAGCAAGGAGAGCACTTGCAGATTCTAAATATAGTAAGGGATCAGTAATATGTGGTGGGTTAATAGGGGGAGAGAGGGAGGAGGACAAGGAAAAGAACAAATAATATGTTTAATTGCCACAAAAATGAAGTTATTTGCTGATAGTGTATATGATAATGTCTTTGCTATGACTGATATGCACTGTATTCATGTTGGGGAAAAAGCATATTGAACACTGTAAAAATACATAGTGATTAAATGAAAATAATTAATATATATAAATTAATAATAATAAAATAAAATAATAAATAATTTAAAAAATTGTACTTGTAAGAAACATTCTAGATTTGTTGGCTTTCATAAATCCATTCTGCCTTCATGGTTGATATGTATTATTCTTTACTGGTAAAAGAAAATTATATACATATATATTTATATATAAAACTACTATTTTTTTTTTTGGAGAGGTCTTTTCACTATAGGGTGCATGCGCTCGCCAGACAGACAGAGAGAGACATAGAGACAGAAAGCGAGAAATCACCCCCCAGGGGGGATGGTCACGCCGCAATCCCTTCTCCTCTCGGGATCTTGGGCACGCACGCACACGCATCCGGCGTGAGTTTTAAGCCACCGAGTCTGGGACTCGAACCGCGGTCGACTACGTGGTAGTCCAGCGACATAGCCATTACGCTAACTGCTGGTTCCCTAAAACTACTATTTTTAAACATGTAATATGTTGATATTATAAAAGTTCTGAAAGGACAAAATGATTGAAGGTGCAGAATAATACTCCATCATGTACCTCAGGCACCTACTTCTTTTTCTCTGTGGCAAGTAATCTATACGAATTATAAACATGTAATAATTCTTTTACTTTCGAAAGCTTGTGTTTTCACCTGCATTACCATTGGTAGGCATTAGAATAAGAATAATTCACTGTTTAGAAAGAATTGCCAGCATTCGTTAAGCATTGATGTTCGTGAGGTACTTCATTTTGGTCTCATTATTTATTCTTAGTCTTAGAACTTTGGGTCTCATAATTAAACATAATATTTTCATTTATATTCCTAATTGTCTATGTGTTTATCTATGCGGAGAAAAGATTTAGATATGTATACTTCCTCTGTAATTGGTTACAGAGGCTATAACTGCAAACTTCAGCTGAGATTAGAAAGGTGGAATTTTATAGCAGCTTACTGCTTGTGTTGTAGGGACCTAATTGTCTCCTAAACAGCCATCAACTAATCATTCTTGTTTCAGCCATGATCCCTTGTCTCCAATGTAATAGCAGCTGTTGACAGTGTTCCTCCTCTTTCTTAGAGTTCTACAGTAAAAGTCAGGTATTTTTTCATTTTTTGCCCACTGTTGGCATAGGTTTCCTGCAACCTCTGAGCTGCTTTCCGTTTCCTTTTATTTATCTGCTTTCCAACTGATACAATTTTGCTCCTGCTGCCTTATCTCTAATAATCTTGATCATTAAGCTTTTTGGCCTTAAAAATAGTTTTCTTTCTATAGCTAGAATGAGATTTATGAACAAAGCCTATCAAATTTTCTACCTCCTTAACCTGGATCCTCAAATTAGGTTTTTAAAGATTTTTTTTTCTATATACCATTTAAGGTGATATAGGCTATAGTACACTCCTTTGTCACATAAAATGGCATTAAATTTTCCCAAATTATAGTATCTGGAATAGTTTTCCATAGGTCAGAGTTAAAAAGACAAACCTCTAATATTGTATTTGTGAGAGTGACTCTTTCCTTACAAAGATTATAGCCCTACCTGTAAATATGTAAATATATAAATAAAAAGCCCCCAAACGCAAGTATCTTATGTTTTTATTTCAATGTATCTTAGTAGGATTAAAAAAAAGCCAAAAATAAGTAAATAAATATTATACTTTTATGCATTCGGTAAACTGAAAGAGAAAGGAAAATAAATCAGTAAATGTGAACTCTTTGTCTTGAGTAAATAATTGAGCTAATCCATCTAAAACTTTATAAAGAATTTGCTTTGATAGAGTATAGAATATTATACTCACTCTTCATATTCTTAAAGCATAAAATCATACAATTGGTTTGTGATTATGAAATCTGAGAGAAATCAAACAAACCGGGCCATGTGCCTGTCAAATAATTTCAACCATATAAAAATCCTATTTTCTAGTCTCCCATTTTCTTAAATCAGATATTAGTTGTTAGTGAAACGATCATATGCTATAACTTTTGAACATGAACCTAAATGGCACTATTAGTATGTTTCAAGACAGGTGACCTCATTTTATTCTGCCTATGAAACTGAAAATGTAAAGAACTTGAAATTTTGGAGGACTTTTTGGCCGAAGAAAAGTCTCAACTGTAGCAGAAAATTCTTGTTATTCCATCCACACATGAGACGGCTTTGATTCTTCACAACTGATGTGTTTTTATGGATTTTGTGAAGAGAAAAATATCACATATTGTGAAGGCCCATTTGTTTCTATATAGCATGCATTGGTGTCTAACTCCAGTATGCGATTCTGTTTTTTCCCCCTAGTACCGTGAAATCGTATCTCCATGAGCTAATCCTTGAAGACCTTTCAAGTGGACTTATAAAAATCGAGGATAAAAATACAGACCTTTTCCAACTATGTAATATTTGTTGGTTTAATAGAGCTTGTCATGAAGTTTTATTCAAAATTCAGGAGAAGCTTCACTCTTTTAAACGATAATAAAATGTCTCTTTTAGAATAATGGGGGGGGGGAAGGAAATGCATAATGTGGCTCATTTGGTGGTGTTGTATGGATGTATGAGTTAGTAAAAGCCTTCAAAATTCAAAGACCTGCAAGTCATCATTATGAATACTGCTTTTGGCCAAGCTAGCACTCTATATTAAAGTTACTTGAGAAAGACAACTATGCAAATTCTCCCATTTAATTTATCTGCAGGCAGAAATCTGCAGAAACTCAGAAACCCTGGAGAAATTTTTTGAAGGTTACTCTTGCCCAGATAACCTTAAAATTGAAACATGGATTTGTAATCCTTTCCTTGCTGACATAGACAGCAAATCAATGATGCAGACCTTGCCAAAAATGACCTCATTGACTTAAGGACAAGGAAAGGATGCTTCATGAATTTCACTCAAGTCTTAGAGAATTCTCTTGTTTCTTGATGCAGATTTATCCTCATTTGTCAGAATGAAATATGTGGATTTTTCTTTCTTATATGCTCATTTCATTGAGGATATCAGCACTTATTGCCGTAAAGATGGAAAGAAAGAAATTGATTATAGATCAGAGATACCCTTTGCTTTACAAAAGACAGCTCAATAACAAAACTTTTTCAAGACAATCAAACCCATTTTTAGTTAAAATACATAAGTAAAAATAAATTTGACTTTTTTATTTATCTGTTCAGTTTCCCTTTTTCATAGAAGTAGAAAGTAATCAGTGGCTTGCTTCAACAGCCTGAATATCTTCGCACAATACCCTCTATAACACTTAGCATTAAATGTAAGCTGGTATCTTTCAAGCGGAATACTTTCAGGTGGACATTGATCATCTTATCAAAATCTATACTTGGTTATATAAATAGAAAGATCACATTCCTCTTTATGACTTTTTTATGATTTGTGGCATTTTTTTTTCATTTATACTAAGAAATATGTGAGATGTTTACTCACTGTTTCCTCTTTCAAATTTTTAATGCCCCAAGTAACAGAAGGGATAATTTATATTTTTATACCCAACATATCTATTTCCATAACCAACTCTACATATAGCTTGAACTCAATAATAGTAACCTGATTCTGAAAGAATTTATAACTTTTGAGTACCACTAAAGTTTTGGAATATGTGATAATAAGCAATGCAATGATAAGTGAATATATGGTTAATCTAAGCAAAAGAAGCCTGACTGAAAATAATGACTGACAATAAAGAATGTTAAGAATGAAAGTAGAAACCAGTGGAAAATAAGAAAATATGCAATTGTCATAGGAAAAATTCAAGATAAAAGGAAGTCATAAAATTTCATGAAAAGTATATTTTCTTGGGACCAGCAGGTGGTGTGGTGGTTAAGGTGCTGGACACTCCTACGTGGTCTACCACAGTTTGAGTCCTGGACCTGGTGGCTTTCTCCTTCTCTCTCTCTCTCTCTCCATCTCTCTCTGCATGTGTGTCTCTCTCTTATAAAATTAAAGTAAATGAATAAATAAATGAAATTAAATAAATAATTTTTTAAAAAGTATACTTTCTTTTCATTTTTTTGGAGAGGTTTTTGCTATAGGGTATGTACACTTGCCAGACAGACTGAGAGACAGAAAGCAAGAAATCACCCCCACAGGGAGGATAGCCACACCGCAGTCCCTTCTCCTCCATTCTCCTCTTGGGATCTTCGACACACACACACATGCGCCCAGCACAAGTTTAAGCCACCAGGTCCGGGACTTGAACCGCAGTCGACTACATGGGAGTCCAGCGACATAACCATTTTGCCAACTGTTGATCCCATGGAAAGTATATTTTCATGCCCCTCAAACCCCCTACCCCCAAAAAACCCAAAAACAAACAAACAAAACAAGCAAACCAATGTTCATATAAATCGGGCTTTCTTGGGAACAGCAGATGGCATAATAATTCAATAATGGTTACATCATTGAATTCCCGCATAGTCACCCATTGTTCAAATACTGGAACCAGTGGGTTAAAACTCATGCTGGGTGAGTGTGTGTGCATGCTCACAATTCTGAAAAGAAAGTGGAGGAGGGGACCAGCAGTTAGCGTAATGGCTATGTCGCTGGACTCCCACGTAGTCGACCGCGGTTCGAGTCCCGGACCCGGTGGCTTAAACTCACGCCGGGCGCGTGTGCGTGCGTGCCCAAGATCCCAAGAGGAGAATGGAGGAGAAGGGATTGCGGCGTGGCCATCCCCCCTGGTGGGTGATTTCCTGCTTTCTATCTCTCTGTCTCTCTCTGTCTGTCTGGCGAGCGAACGCGCCCTATAGCAAAAACCTCTCCAAAAAAAAAAAAAAAAAAAAAGAAAAGAAAAAAAGAAGAAAGTGGAGGAGAAATAATTGCGGCATGACCATCCTCCCTAGGGCATGACTTCTCACTTTTTGTCTCTCTGTCTCTCCATCGAGTGCATGCACCCTATAACAAAAATATTTCTCTTAAAAATGAATAAATAGGGACCAGCAGGTGGAGTGGTGGTTAAGGTGCTAGATACTCCCACATGGCTGACCACAGTTCAAATCCTGGACCTGGTGGCTTGCTTTTCTCACTTACAATCTCTCTCTCTCTCTCTCTCTCTCTCTCTCTGTCTCCCTCCCTATGGTAAAAGTAAAAATAAACATAAATGGATGAATAAATAAAAATAAAATAAAATAATTCTTAAAAAAATAAATAAATAAATAAGACTTTTTAAATCTTTAGGCAGTTGACATATTGAGATGAATATTTTTGTATTGGAGTGTCTAACATCTGTATTATGGGATACTTAACAGCATTCTGGTTTCTACCCCCTAGGAACTAGTAACAAATCTCTCTAAGTGGGCTAACAAATTAAAATGTATTTAGAAATTTCAAAATATTCCCTGGAGATAAAGTCACTCCTTATTGAGACCCACTGATTTAAATAAAGGCATAGTAAAGTATCTTGTAGTATTTGATGAAGCTTAACTTCTATATTTGGCTTTTGCTTTTGTGAACAAGAGTAAAGTTCCTATATCCTTAGCTTAAGCATGCAATCGAGTGCCAGTAACACTTATGAGGCATAAGCCAGCAACTATAGTGGGAAGATATATGTTTGGCAATAAGAAAATATCGAAAAAAAAAAAGAGAGAGAGAGCGAAGAAAGAAAAGAAGAAAATATTTTTTTTTAATGAAGAAGAGAAGAAGAATAGCTAAAAGAAATAAGCAAACAAAAATCAGTCATGTACCAGTGGTATAATGTGCCCTCCAAACTCTAGAGGTTCATTTGATTTTCTTTGCTTTCTCAAGCTAGTGTATAAAATTTCAGTTGCTTTTATTTTTCAGAAAAAAATATCTTTATCTTTTTCTACAGTTGCTGAAATGTAAAGATTTATGGAAGGCATTACACAGCAAGTCCCACAATTTGCATCGCAATATATGATTGAGAATCACTATACAACTCCATTCCTGCTGTTTTGTATTGATTGTACACTGTGTTTCATTAGACTACCTTCAAAAACTTTATTCCAAATGCATCATGTATTTTCTAATTTCAATAATTGCCTGAGATTGTGACTCTATAAAGTGACTAAAAATACATACTGCAGGAAGGCAATGCTAGTCAGTGATTTGACCATATTAACATTGAAGGCTCAGTATGGCTTTAATGATTCATATTGATTAGGACCACTCTCTGAGTTGAACAATTGAGGTAGATTTTGGTTTAAATGTATGTTGTTTTGCTTGTTTTTTTTTTTTTTTGTTGTTGTTGTTGTTGTTGTTGTTTTTCCCATCTCCAGTGTGCAAATATACATTCAGTAAAATCTGATAAATTTAATTTATTCTTTAACTTTATCCATGACAATTGCTAGAGTCTTGTGAGTATACATGAAAAATTTAGATTCTTGAATGCATAATATAACAGGGCAAAATCTGTTTAGTCTTCCTTTTAGAATTAAAGCTGACCTTACTTCATTATACATCATTCTCTTCCTCCTTTTTTAAACATTTAATTATATTTATTAAATGATGTAGAGAGAAAACAGAGATACATAGAGACAGAGAGGCAGGCACTCTCAACAGGTTCTTTATACAATGATCCACCATCCAGTCTCAGTCAGCCATGATCATGGATGCACATGTCCACCCGATGTGTTCAAGGAGGTCTCCAGATGTGAACCCAGAATCTTTCCATGTAGGATTGCCTCACAGAATATTGTGTTACTATGCATCACCTTCTGACCTCATGTCTCCCCTGTCAGTAGGGTCCAAAGTATAAATCTGAGTGCCAGCCATATAACAAGGAATCATTCTCCACCTCCCACGTATTTGAAGCAAAGAGAAATAAATGTTTGCCACAGTTTCAGGTAATTTAGTATTCTGTTTGACTCACTATTCATTTCTGTTTTCTATTTATTGACAGTGAACTCTGATGTAAAAACACATGTATTAATTATGATCTTATCGCTTCATAAGGAAATATCACTTCCATGAGATGATATAGCAGCTCTGTGAACAGACAGTTTTCAGTCTAAATATTACATCTTTAGTGATTTACAATCTTTATTAATTTGTTTCACCTCTTTAAAGCTGTGACTAGATCAAATATGTTTATTATCTGCTATCCTTTAAAAGTTGTAAAATGGCATATTTCATTTCTGCCAACAAAGAAAGGACCATTTTCTCACTGTTAAATAATATGTCATATAAATTAATTAAAACAACCCAGAGGCAATTTAAAAAGAAAAAAACAACAAAATTCTTTAAATTAATAATAATTAATTAATTAAATGAATAGTAATAAAATAACTAAAGAATCTCACACTATTAAGCTCTGCAATCATTTTTCTATATGAATAGACTAAAATCTAAAATTGGTAGCATAGCAATTAAAGGCAATAACTCTACAAGGCAATTCCACATAAGTCCAGAATTCTTCTCTGGGTATTCTGCACCAGCCCTTGAACTTACTAGTTAAAGTTCAGAGACCTCTGTGAGTATGTTGAACTCAGGTACATGATTAAGGACTCACTGGAGATTGAAGGGATGTTGTCTCTTTTTCTCTCTCTGTCTCTTTTTCTCCCACTCATGGAATGAATAAGTAATTAAACAAACAATAAAATGGAAAAAAAATCAAGCTAACATTAAAAAATAGTTTGTTTTACTGTTTAGCAATGATATTTAGTCATGTCCTATATAGTGAAGACATTTCATGGAGCTAGGAGTTCTTGTCATTATTACAGACAACATGTAAATAATAAAATTACAGTAAGTTGAAGTTTGGGTCAATTACTTTTTGGTTTGTTCCCATACATAATTAGACCAGCATAAAATATGTAATTTTAATAACTCATTCCTATGAAAGAAAGGATTTCAGGTTTTGCAAGTTTGCCAGGAGATGCCTGTGTGCTAACCTAAGAGAGACAAAGAGACAGAAAGGGAGAAAGCACCCCCACTGGTGAATGGTCATGCCACTATCTATCCTCCTTTTCTCCATCCTGTTGTGATTTTGAACCAGCACACACACATGCCTTGTATGTTTTTCAAGTTGCCAGGGCTGGGTTTGGGGCTACGTAGTTGGCTATATGGAGTACAACTCCCTTAACCTCTAGACCATGGGGCTGTCCCAGATTTCAGTTTTTGTTCTTTCTGGAGCATTGATATGCCCCACAGCTACCCATTTTTCCATTAACACTGGTCACGTTCTTAAATAAGTTTAAGAGCAATGATAGAATCTATGGGAGTTTGTCTTCTAATAAATGTAGTGAGGTAAGATGCCTTGTTTCAAGAGCCCTGTGTCTTTCATATGATGATATAAATAGTAAAGAAAGGAAGATCAATCATGTTATTCTATAAAATTGCGATGATACAAAAGTGACGTTTTACTGAAGTGTCTGGTCCTTTATTTAAAAGCTAAAATTAACTCTTAAAATAAGAATGTTATAGCTGAATGCAGACCACAACTGGTGTTATCACTGATGGTCTCCTCTCTGGTAACACTTAGGAAAGCAAGGCAGAGACAGCTCTCTGGGATTTTACTATAGTTTGAATTGAGTCTTACAATGATGTATGTATCCTAAGAAACACATTAGTTGAATGATGTGTTCTTTGCAGAACCAGCAGATGGTGTAATGGTTACATTACTGGACTCCCATATAGTCCAAATGGTTTGAGTCCTGGATCTGGCAGCTTAAAACTCATGTTCGATGTATGTGTGTGTTTGCCCATAATCCTGAGAGGAGAATGGAGGAAAAGGGACTGCAGCATGGCCATCTCCCTTCGAGGGTGATTTCTCGCTTTCTTTCTCTCTGGCAGGTACACATGTCCTGTAACAAAAATATCTCTCTCACAATAAAGAAAAAATAATATATCCTTTTTATGTTATGCCCTTCCCTAAATTTCTAATTGTTAAATATGCCCATATTTGAGGAGTTTTCTTTCTCTCCTGCTGTTTGGTCACATAAGAGGTCATTTCTTTCTATGTAATCTCACAATCTCTCAATTACAGTGTCTACAATGTCAAAAGCAAGATTATATTTAGGACTATTCAGAATAAGCAAATAATATGCAAGAGAAAAAAATAAGAGCAATCTGGGGACCAGCAGTTAGCATAATGGCTATGTCCCTGGACTCCCACATAGTCGACCGCGGTTCGAGTCCCGGACCCGGCGGCTTAAACTCACGCCGGGCGCGTGTGCGTGCGTGCCCAAGATCCTGAGAGGAGAATGGAGGAGAAGGGATTGCGGCGTGGCCATCCCCCCCGGGGGGTGATTTCCTGCTTTCTATCTCTCTGTCTCTCTCTGTCTGTCTGGCGAGCGCACGTGCCCTATAGCAAAAACCTCTCCAAAAAAAAAAAAATAAATAAGAGCAATCTAGTAGGTAGGCACAAATAGTTCATAATAATAAATAGTACGTATTAATACAGAATTGATATTAATATAAGACAAATACAACTTAACACTCCCACAGCCAAGAAAAATGTGCTGTCCATGCTAAATATTCATAGAAGTTTTGGTTATGATAACTGAGCTATATTTATGTAATATATTTATTGGAAAAGATTGAGTGAAGGATATATGAAACCTGCCTAAGCTATTTTCTGTAGGTATTTATAAGTCTTAAAGTAGATCAAAATTTTAAAAATAATGAAAAGAGTATCTACGATACTAACTCTCAGCAAATTGTTAGAATATTGTTAGCTTGAACATGTCTAATAATTACCAACAGAATTGCATGAGCAATCAGTGACATAGATTATGTCAAATGGAACATTATTTCATGATATGAGTTACAGAATGGAGAATGGAAGGAAGCATAATGCTATTTGCAATGAGAGAAGTAGTTTTTTACAAATACATGTGTATATAGATATGTGTGTGCATGTACACATACATGTTCATGCATGTATACATGTTTATTAGTTGGCTTAGGCTACTGTAACAAACTTCTATGGACTCCATGGCTCTAACAGCATGTATTAATTGTCTTATTGTTTAAGGACTTGAAATCTGAGCTAGCTGGTGGCATGGTGGTTAAGGTGGCTGGAATCCACATGACCAACTGTACAGTTGAGACCCAAACACATCAGTTCATGACCATGAGCATCTGCTTGAACATGCATGCCCAAAATTCTAAGAAGAGAGAAAAATGGAGGAGAAGGAATTGGGAATGAACATCCACCAGAGTGCTACTTTCTTGCTTTCCCTTTCTCCTTCTCTCTTTCAGGCTCTCTGGAGCATAAGCACCCTGTGACAAAAATTTCTTAAAATAGGAATTGAAGTGCATGATCAAGGTGCCAATAAATTCACTTCCCTGTGAGGTTTTACTTTTTAACTAGCAGACTGCTAAATACCATTGGACTGTGTCCTCATGTAACTTTCCTTCTGTGTGTGTGTGTAAGTGAAGAGAACTCTATGCTGTCTTATCTTATAAAGACACTGGTATCATTGAATTAAGGCCCCACCCTTTGAGAACATTTCATCTTTATTACCTTTGTAAGGATTCATCTTTAAATACAGTCATATTGGAAGTTCCTTAATTCCCAACTTAACAATGAATTTTTTGTGGGGACATTATTCAATCTATTCTTAATATATTTATATAAAATCACATATAGCTTAATTATGGACATATATTCAAAAAACAGTGTCATTAGCTAATTTTGTCATTATGTGAATATCATAGAGTATACTTACATAAATACAGGTGGTATAATGTACTACACACTCCAATTCTACAGAATAACTTTATTGGACCACCATTGTTTAAGCAGTCCATCATTGACTAAAATATCTTTAGCATGTGACTGTACACACACACACACACACACACACACACACACACACAGACACACATGCAACATTCAGTGAAACTTTGAATTAGGTCAACAAACTGGTAAATAATTTGATATCAAACATTTTTGGAGCTGCTTCTTCTGGTTGAGAAACAACCTTGCAACTTATACCATTCCAGTTCTTTAAGCAGTCCTGATCATATATCCAACTTTGAAAAGATGAGTTGCCCAACAGTCACAGGAGCTTAGAGAGACAGGATTTTTGGTTGTTTTTTTTTTGTGTTTTTTTATGAATGTGTGTGGGTATTTTTGTTTTGGGGTATTTTGTTTGGTTAGTTGGTTTGTTTATCACTTACTGGAAATAGTCTTAGACTAGAAGATATTAGAAAGGGCAGTTTCTCGTATGCATATTGTGATATTTGCCTAGAAACAGAAAGCTGCACAAGAAAAATTGTCTTAGAAAAGAGAGAGTTCAGTAGTCTTGTAGAACCATCCTTCACAAAGACAGTAGAATAAGAAAACAGAAAGACTGAGAATCCCTAATGACTGGATTCCGTTTCCCTTTCTGGACTATTTTTTATGTATGAGAAACAATGGAACTTTTACCTTAAGCCAGTGTTTTTTTTTTATGTTAGATATAGTAGAATTTAATCTTACATTGTAAAAATGCCAAAAAAATATACACGGTCAAAAATGTACAAATGTACAAAAGGCTTCTTAAAAGCCTCTGAATTTGTGCATTAGAAAATGCTGTATAGATTTGTCCCCAAGTATATTTGAAAATCCTCAAACTGTAAACAAATAAGTAACCTGAGTTTACCTGACTACTTAAAACCTGACAACAGCTGTTTATGGTAATATTATTTAATGTCAGTTTCAGAAAACATAAGGCCAACCCTACTGTCATGGCATTGTCTCGGTGTAAGACAGCTTGTGGAGGGTTGACACTGTTGCGCAGTGGTAATGATCTTGAGAAAAGCTGCATCTTTTGGGTTTAAATCTTTCACCTGGTAAGACTGAAACACTCCAGGATGTGTGGGAGTGTCCAAGATCTGACAGCTTGGAGTACTGGAGAAAGATGATTACAACAGCATGACCTGACCTTATGGAGGGTGCACCTCTCTCACTTTCACTCTCACCTGTATATATGTGCTCTGTTATGAATTAAAAAAAAATATTCGTTTTGTTTTAAGAAAAGAGAGTATATGGGAAATAATGCACATTCACACATATTGAAATTAAAGATTCAAATAATTTAAGGTCTCCATCATCTCACTTTATTTTATAAAACTAGACAATTTCTAACTTTTTAAGGACATGATCTTGAGATGGTTACACTTAATCTTTACTGAATACAACTATTAGCTTATCTTACTAAAGTATCTAAGTTTAAATTAGTGATAGCTCCACTTTTATCCACAATGAATGAAAAACAAATATTTTTTTAGTAACTAAGAAGGTATTCCCTTCATTTCTAATCTTTCCCACAGAGCACCTAAAATCTGCTTCAAATTGAATGTATGTATCCCTTTGGAATGAGAAAAGGAAAGAAAAAAGGGGGAAAAGAACAGGATAACTAATTCCACTTCACAGTTCTTTAGCTTTTTCTCACCCAACACCTGAATTAAATACATAATATGAATGCTATATGCCTTTATTTTCTCACTATTTTACGTTTCATGGGCACATAATGGTGTGTTTAAATCCAGTACACTTGTGTACTTTGTATATATCTCTGAATTTCTAATACTTTCTGCTTAATATACTTTAATGCTCTGTTATTTGGCTCATAAAATTTTATGACTATGATATTTTCATTGTACATAGTATCTTGTATCAATAGAATATGACGTTTTCTGTCCCCTTGAATGGTTCTTGCCTTAATTATACTTTGCTTTAAATTAATAGTTCTATCAGTAATTTTATTCTTTTTTTTTTTTTTTTACATCTTTTCCCACTCATGCCTTGAAACATTTTTTGTCAATTTGTTTTAAGTATACTTTAGGGAGTACCAAATAGTTGGTATTATTGTTATTATTAATCATGATGCTACCTAATGTTTTTGCATTTTAGTTGGGGTAAAATATCTTCACCTTTATTATTATTAGTTTTATATCAGTTATGCTATAACTGGTATTAGTTGTTTCATTTTACATGATTTTTATTTCACTTATCTGCTATATACTTTACAATTCTTATAGAAATTATTCATTCCTATTTTTAATTTTTTGTTCTTTTTTTTGCTAATGAAATAATTCTTATACTAGTTATATAAAAAGTGGACATTCCATTTTAATTTTGTAAACTTTTTGTATTTATTTATTGAGAGAGAGAGACAGATCATTTTGATAGAATCTCACCACAGTGCAGTTCCCTTCTGCTCCAGTTTTCCAGCCAATCAGAATCACAGGTTCACCAGGAACTTTTAGGTTGGTCTAGAATCTAAAACTGAGACCTTCCCAATATGAATCCAGGATCACATGATGGTGCTCTACTGCCCGGGCCAGTGTGGATGTACTCTTTCAATTTTGTTCACTTTCTTTACATTAGTATTAATTCTTGTGTATTTCACTACACATTTACTATTAACTTTTTAAGCCTTGACATATCTTGTATATTGTCACTCTAATCTCACAATATCTATTATTTAACTAGAAATAGTAGTTCATATGCATTGCTTATAGCCATAAAGAGATTTGAATTTATTTTATTTACTATTATGGTTTGTGGTTTTGATTTATACTGTTTTCTTTGACTCTTCATTAGTTCTATTTTACTTCCTTTTTTTTTTTTTTTTTTTTGTAGAGGTTTTTGCTATAGGGTGTGTGCACTCGCCAGACAGACAGAGAGAGACAGAGAGATAGAAAGCAAGAAATCACCCCCAAGGGGGGATGGCCATGTCGCAATCCCTTCTCCTCCATTCTCCTCTTGGGATCTTGGGCATGCACGCACACGCGCCCGGAGTGAGTTTAAGCCACCGGGTCCGGGACTCGAACCGCGGTCGACTACGTGGGAGTCCAGCAACATAGCCATTACACTAACTGCTGGTTCCAGTTACTTCCTTTTTTTGATTCATAATGTTCTTTCACTTTTTCCTCTAATTATTGGATTGTTGGAAATGTTATGCCGTTTTTCCTGTTTTTCTATTCAAAATGCATTATGACTTTTCTGAAAGTACAATAGCTAGAAATTATTCTTTCTGTTTGGTTTCAGTGAATACTCAAAATGTTTGTTAAAGAACATAAACATTTTTTTCAGTATTAAAATATATTTCATTTCCTCTTCCTAGCAGTAGACAAATTTAAGAAAACTTGAAACCTGCTCGTTTTTATGCATTTACTCTAATTATGGTCTAGTATTTAGGATTCACTTAATTTTCTAGATTCAAATTGGTTATTATGCACTTCATAATTTTTGCAGATAACCCATATATTTTCTACTTATTTATATCTGTCACAATTTCTTCTGGAAAAAAAAAATTTTCTTTTTTACTAAAATAAAGTCTTTTTTTTTTTTTTTTTTTTTTTTTTTTTTTTTTTTCCCAGTCACACATGCTTTGGTTTTGCTTGTTGACAAAGGGTATCAAATTACCCTTATTGTTAAAGCATAGTAATTATCATTATTATTAAAGCATAGTTGGTTAATTATACTGATGATTTCAGTCATTTATTTTCACAGCACTTTAACAACATTATAATATTTTTACTAATTTTATGAAATAATTTAAAAATATAATTCCAATGTAGTAATTTGCCTTATTCTCATAACTACCTTCTTTTTTTTTATGAGATATTTTTACTGTAGGGTGTATGCACTCACCAGAAAGAAATAGAAAGAGAGACAAAAAGAGAGAAATCAGCTTCCCTGTTCCAAGTAGGGGGTTGGGTGGTCACGCCACAGTCTCTTCTCCTCCATTCTTCTCTTGAGATTTTGGGCATGCACACACGCTTGATGTGAGTTTTAAGCCGCCAGATCTGGGACCTGAACAACAACCCACCATGTGGGAGTTCAGAGATGCAACCATTGTGCCATCTACTGGTCCCACTGCTTATTTTTTATACTTAAGTATACCAAGTCTTTTTTTTTTTTTTTTTTTACATATTTTTATTTACATTTAATCACTGCACATCTTTACAAAATGGTTTTGTAAAGCATACAAAATTGTTTTGATCCAGCATGAATATAGTGCATGTTAATCAAGTCATAGGTATTAGCATGTGCATTATCAACAACAGATAACATTTAATTTTTGTTTTCTGTTATTTTTTTTTAATTCTTGCCCTCCCACTCCTTGTTACCCACACCATCCTGTAATCTTTCTCGTATCTTCAGTTGCCCTCCTGGGTTTTATACCTTCTAGTCTTTTAGTTTCTGCCATAGAGTGAAGACATTCAGTATATATTAAGTAGGGATACAGAATGCCAGCTTCCCTAGTCAGGCTTGCTTCACTTAACATCGAATCTTTCATATTTGTCGACTTTATATCAAATGTCACATTGTTCTTTATGACTGAGTAGTATTCCATAGTGTATATGTACTACATTTTTTTTTTTTTTTCCGAAACTTTCATCTACTTTTGACATTTGGGCTGATTCCATGTCTTAGCAATTGTGCATAATGCTGCAATAAACAGGGATGTGCAAATATTTTTCTCACTGAATGTTTTCCTCTCCTTCAGGTAGATATCTAAGAATGGAATTACTGAGTAATTTGGTAGTTCTATGTGTAGGTTTTGTGGAACCTCCCTATTTTTATCCACAGTGGCTCTACTAATTTACATTCCCACTAATAGAGTAGGAAGGTTCCCTTTTCACCATATCCCTGACAGCATTTATCATTCTGTACTTTTTTAATCTTAGCTATTCTGACTGGAGTTAAGTGGTATCTCATTGTGGTTTTGATTTTTATTTCCTTCACAATAGGTCATGTTCAGCATTTTTCACGTCCTTTTGGCCATTCATATGTCTTCCTTAGAGAGTTGTCCATTCAGGTCATTTGCCCTTTTTTTAATTGGATTGTTTATTTATTTATTTAGTTAGTTAGTTAGGGTAAGCTGCTTGAGTTCCTTATATATTCTGGCTATCAATCCCTTATCTGAGGCATAGTTTGCAAACATGTTCTTCCATTCTGAGGGTTTATTATTATTTATTTATTTTGCTGTGCAAAAGCTTTTAAACCTGATGTAGTCCTACTGGTCTATTTTTGAGATTATTGCCTGCTTTAGGGATCTTCTTTAAGCAGTCTTTGCCTACTCCTGTGTTTCTAAGAGTTTCTTGTGAGTTTTCTATTGGTAGTTTTAGAATTTGAAATTTTATATTTAGATCTTTGATCCGTTCTGACTTGATTTTTTTTTTTAGTGGTGAGAGATTGGAGTCCAGTTTTGTTTTTGTTTTTTGAGGATTTTTGCTATAAGGTGTGTGAGCTCACCAAAAAGACAGTGAAAGACAGAAAGTGAGAAATCACCCCTCCCCCACAGCGGTATGGCCATAATCCCTTCTACATTTTCCTCTCAGGATTTTGGGCACACATGCACACACGGCTGGCATGAGTTTTAAGCCTCCAAGTCCAGAGCTCAAACTGCAGTTGACTATGTGGGCGTCCAGCTACATTACCATTATGCCATCTGCTGGTCCCTAGGGGTCTAGTTGGTGTTCTTTCTGTTTCTTTGGTTTGTTTTGTTTTTCTGAAGGAGGAAATACAGTTTTTCAGTACCAGTTTTTAAAAAATAAACCTCAAGATCAGAATTTATAGATCAGAACCAATATTATTTGCCAACTTATCAATTTTGATATTTGTGATCACATCGTAATCACCACACTAAAAATACATAGAACAACTTTATAACAATTTGTCAACAGCATGTTGAGTAAAATAAAATAGACTAAGAAGAATATACTGTGTGATTTAATTTATATAATTTTAGAACATTATAAGTTAACTTATGATCACAGAAATAAGAAAATTTGTTAATTCTATGACTAGTAAGTGACTTACTATAAGAAAATTAATTACTTCTATGAATAGTAAATGGCTTAGTATCATTTTTAATGATTGTAACAATATAGTGTTCCATGTGTTGGTTATACAGTGTATACAATTCTCAATAGTCATTGAGCTGAACATATAAGAACTATGCACTTTGGGACCAACAGATGGTGTAATGTTTATATTGCTGGCCTCCCATGTAATTGATTGTAGTTTGAGTCCTGGACTCAGCATCTTAAAATTCATGCCAGGCATGTGTGCATGTGTGCCCAAAATCCTGAGAGGAGAATGGAAGAGAAGGGATTGCAATGTGGTCATCCACCTGGGGACTGATTTCTTACTTTCTGTCCCTCTGTCTCTGTCTCTCTGGTTAGTGCACGTGCCTTATAGCAAATCTCTCTCTCTCTCTCTCTCTCTCTCTCTCTCTGTGTATATATATGTGTGTATATATATATATATATATATATACATATATATGTATATATATATACATATGTGTATATATATATGCATATATATACACATATGTATATATATATATGTATATATATGCGTGTGTGTATAACTATTTATTTTATTGAATTTAGAATATACTCTTTTATTGCATTTACATTATATTCCCCCCCAAAAATAAAAAAGTTAAGAAAATGAAATAAAAGTTATAGAACAAAAGAAAATACTTGTACTAAATGTATGAAAAGTCTTATATCCAAATTATACCAACAAGTGAATAATGAAATAAGAAATTCTTTAAAAATGAGCAGCATAATTTGTTGGAGGTTTCTGTAACTGTATGCTCATATGTTTCACTTTATTGTGATGTACTTCTATTCCAATTTTTCCTCTACTAATGTGTTTTGCAACATGGTATCCACAGAGATCAAGCAGAAAATCAAATCTCAGATGTAGAAGACAGAACCTCTGACCTAGAAAAATTCACCACAAAGACTGAGAAAATAATCCCCTAAATGAGAATACTGTATGAGAAATACTAGATACCATTAGATGTCCAAACATCCAGAAACTCAGTATCCCAGAAAGTGAAGAAACTGATAAGGGCATTGATAAGCTATTCTATGAAATTCTAGAAGAAAATTTTCCAAACCTAGAGAGGTATTCAAATATTCAGACCCAAGAAATACAAAGGACCCTATGTAGAATCAACCTAAGAAGATCTTCCCAAGACACACCATAAATAGACAGATTGACCAAAACCACAGACAGAACAAATATATTAAAATTGGCAAGAGAGAAATGTCAAGTTAATATCAAAGGATATCCGATCAGGCTGATGTTAGACCTCTCATTGGAAACAAGGAAAGCAAGAAAAATATGGGAAAATATATTCAAAGTGTTAAGTGAAAAACAATTTCAACCAAGAATACTATATCTGGCAACATTGTCCTTCAAATGGGAAGAAAATATAAAAATATTCTCAGATTTTAAAAAAACTTAAAGAATTTACCTACACCAGACCAGCTCTTCAAGAAGTTTGGAAGGGAGTGCTATACCAGGAAAACTAGAGACAGACAGACAAACAGAAATAAGAGAACAAATAATGACCAAGAAAATAGTGAACCTAATGACAGTGACAAGTTCAGAAATATCAATAATGTTGAATGTTAACTTCCAGGATTTAAGTGGAAAGATCAGACCACAGTAACATTGCAAATTTAATAAAAGAGCAATTACATGAGCCTGAATTGGTAAAATAGAATTCCATGACTTTTGACTAAAACAGTACTGATTTTCTCCCATGCTTTGTCTTCCAGATTTAATGACTTTTGTTTTTGTTTGAGTTGTTGATAGGCTCAGCACCTGTTAATTTTTTAAAATTGAAACATAAACTTTTCTCCCTTCCTGACCCCTCTGCAATTGGAAAGTATTTGTGAGCATTCTTATTTTGTGGCAGAATGGTTATTTGCATAAATTCAATAATACAATAGTATCTATCACCTTATATTAGAAACTGAATTTATATGGAGCGTTGTGCAAATAACAGACCTAATTGAGACTAACCTAATTTATTTTCTTTGTCTTTCTTTCATCTTTCTTTCTTTTTCTTTATTTTTACATTTTGCAAATAAGCTAGTTTATAATTATCTTTAGTAAAAGGGGGAATGGAGAAAGAAAAAAATATTTCAGGAGAAAATTACAATGCACATATCACTGGATTTTAGCTTTGTACATATTTTTAGTTTAAGATATTTTGTGAATCAATAAAATGTGTAAAAAAGTTTAGTTTGGAATGGAAGGAGGGGAAGAGAGAAAGAGAAAAAAAAGTAAAAGTACATTTAATTGACAAAAAATGAGAAACAACTTGTTGATGAAAATGTATATAGTAATATCTTTGTCTTTACTGATATGTATGGTATTCGTACTTGAAAAAGAAATGTTGTACACTGTAAAGAAATCTGTGATTAAATGTAAATAAATTTAAAAAGGTAAAATTGAATTTTTTAGATGGGCAGCATATTTAAAGGAACACTTCAAAAAATACAATACACATGGCATTTTAAAATGTGTTCAAAATTATTAGTTATCTTAGAAAGACAAATTAAAACTACAAAGAAATACATTTCAGATCCAGTGGAATATCCAAGATTATAATCTGACAGCACACAGTACAGGCCAGGAGGTATAGCAACTGGAACTTACTAGTGGGAATATAAAATTCTACAAATGCTTTAGAACACAATTTTGCACGTTTTAGAATTAAGGTATGTATTTAAACTGTGTTCCAGCAATTATACTACTACATATTTATCAAGGAAAATGTAAATTTAAATCTGCAATGACTTGGTAAATTTAAAATTAGGAGCCTCAAACTGGAAACCATCCACATGTCCACCAATAAAATAATGAACTAATTATTTTATTCTCATTTTATGAAATGTAAGTTTTCTGATACAGTTAACAAAATGTTTTAAATCCCAATGTTATTATGTTGAGCAAAATGAAGGAAGGCCAGGGGACTAGCAGGTGGCATAATGGCTATGTTTCTGGACTCACATGTAGTCAACTGCCATTCAAGTCCCAGACCCCCGTGGTTTAAACTCATGCCAGGAGCGTGTTCATGCATGCCCAAGATCCTGCGAGGAGAATGGAGAAGGGTTTGCAGCGTAGCCATCTCCCCTGAGGAGTGATTTCTTGTTTTCTGTCTCTCTGTCTCTCTCTGTCTTTCTCACAAGCGCACGTGTCCTATAGCAAAAACCTATAATAAAAAAAAAAAAAAAAAGAAGAAGAAGAAGAAAGAAGGCCAAAAAAAGTATTTACCATACGATTACACTTATGTAAAATCAGGCATAACTTAACATCATGACTGGAAGCAGATCGGTGGTCACATGTTGCCAGAGGTTGGAGCAGTTTATTGGAAAGAAGTGCAAGGGAATTTTATAGAGTGGTAGAAAAGTCTATACTTTGTTGGAATAATAGTTGAAAGATTTATACACATATCAAAGCATTCAATGTAACCCTCAAAATGTTTGCACTTTGCCATATTTAAATTTAATAAACTAGTAAAAAATTATCTGTAACAAGATATTTTTTGCATATTATGCATCTACTTTTAAGGGAAACTATATAACATAGGGATAAAATCTGTTTTGAAAATAAAGCATTGCTTCTCCCCTTGGGTGAATTATTTTGATAATAATAATGTGAATATCTGTGGTAAAACAGTACATACATGTTTCTTATCTTACTCATCTGAAGCTACTTAAATATATTAATATACACTTCTATGAAATAGCTAAATTCAACATTTACTTTAAAGATTTTCCATGCAAAAAAAAAAAAAAAAAAAAAAAGAAGAAGATTTTCCATGCAAAAGGAAAAACTTGCTTGGAAGATATAATTTCATAAGAGAAATTTTGAAGTTAATTATGTTAGTTAAGTAGCCTTTATAATGTATTTCATTACTTCACCATTCAATAATTTAGGGGAAATGTTTGCCTGTGTGTGTGTGTGTGTATGTATATATATACATATATTAATACATATATAGATAAATATACATATATGTGTAAATGTGCACACAATAAGTACATGTATGTGTGTATGTAAATATAAGTGTGTGTATATATATATATATATATATATATATATATACTTATTTTTTCTGCACACTGTGGTTCTCTCTCCAGCATTAAAGTCAGTCGTCATCACAGGTGCACCTGCCATGTTGAGGTAGACCTATAATGTAATCCTGAAGACTTCCTCACTATTCTCCAGCATTATACTGCAGTGTCCTATGCCTACCATCATAGCTGGGCCATAAATATATTTAAAGTAAATTTCTGTAATTAAATTGAATAATGCTGACTTATGTTGCCTTATAAAAAGCTGTGTTCAAAATTTTATAAAATAGGGAACCAGCAGTTAGCGTAATGGCTATGTCACTGGACTCCCACGTAGTCGACCGCAGTTCGCGTCCTGGACCCGGTGGCTTAAAACTCATGCTGGGCGTGTGTACATGCGTGCCCAAGATCCCGAGAGGAGAACGGAGGAGAAGGGATTATGGTGTGACCATCCCTCCTGGGGGGTGATTTCTCACTTTCAGTCTCTATGTCTCTCTCTGTCTGTCTGGTGAGCGCATGCGCCCTATAGCAAAAACCTCTCAAAAAATTTTTATAAAATAGAAATATGTTTTATTTCTATTTTATGAAATAAAATATATAATAGCGTGCCACTGTGTAACAGTGTAATAGCAAACCACTACCTCAGTAATAAAACTATGTGGTAGAGTTGAGACATCAACATAATTGTATGTAAGGGTTTCAATGTGAGGATGATTTGGTTAACCTAATTAAGTAAATGACAGTTGGCTAGGACGTAATCATTATTGCAATCAAGATATTTATTGCCTGCAGGTTAATTTTCTTTTAAGTTAACATAAGTTTTAGATTGATATGTTTTGGTAGATTCAGAGTTGAATTTGATTTTGAATTGTAACTGACATTATTTTAACCCGTCTACTAATCTGTTTCACTGACTTCAGAGAGACTCGAGGACTTTTTGGGTCTAGCTATCAGAAAACAACTCATTCTCACAGATCTATTTTATTAATTGATGAGTTAAAAAATTAAAAATTATAACCCAAATCAGCACTCTGTCATTGAATTATTTAATTTTCATGAAATGTGTGGCTTCTATGGGCAGTCTTTCTTCTTTGAAAATTTAGTAAAAGAACATTTAGAACAAATCGTTCTATTTTTTGTAATTTCTAGTATCCTTCAATTAAGTTAAATGAGAATATTGCTCTGAAATTTTTTAAATAAAATTTGTATAGCATTTAAATGATTGATTTCAGTTTTGATTAATGAGTGCTTCACGAAGAAATATAAACATTGCTGATTAACTTACACAAACATAATATATTGTGCAATATATTAAGTTACTGATATAAATGAGGAAGTCATAAATCTTAGCACTTAAAAATATAAAAATATTTCTCAATATTAATTTGAAGATATGTTAATAAAATAGACTAGGCAACAAAATGAAGTCCGTTGTTTTTCTTTAGCAATGGAGTAGATTGATTACAAATCACATGCTCAGTTCTTAGACATGATCATTTGTTATTTTTTCATTATAAAAAAATAATGGCCAAATCATTAGCATTCTTGATATTCTTTTTGGTGCAACATTAAAGAAAACTCATATAGGAGATTTTAAAACTAGTCAAAGATGAGTTAAAGACATTTTTTGTTATGAACAAAAAACCAAGGATCAACACATATTAGAGTAGGTATGTTTTGCTGAGAACTAAATGTAAAATAAGTCAATTTACTGTATAGATACTAAAAGTACAGCATCATCTAGTTATGAATTTGTGTATATTTGTACATATGTACAACTGTACATATAATCTTTACAATTGTGTGTATATATACTGAATATAGAATTTGACTTTCTAGTTGCAACTGCAGGAGATGTTACCTTTTATACTCCTTCAAAACTATAAAATTCGTTATAATGACAGAGTATGCCATTGATTTAAAACAAAAATATGCACAAAAGGAACTTTTATAATTATTAATCCATTCATCTAACATATATTTGCTAGTCAGGATAATCTAGGATGATAATAAGAATGGAAGTATACCCATCAATGGTAACTTTAATGGTAGGTTAAATTCAGTTGGCTACCCATAAAACTTACATTTAGAAGTTTTATGGAATAATTCTTGTATTTTACATGATGCTCATTTTCAATATTTATTTTTCTTTTTTTAAATTATTTTACTTAACTTTATTTATTATTATTACTCTTATTTTCCAGTGTGATCAGAAAGAGAGAGAGAGAAAGAGAGGGATATTGAAAAAGCAAGCCACCAGGTCCGGGACTTGAACCACAGTTGGCCATGTGGGAATCCAGCATCCTTAACCACCACACCACCTTCAGGCCCCTCAACGTTTATTTTCAAATTTAAAGGAATGAGAAATGTAATGATTACATTATTTTATAATGTAATATTAAAATACTACACAATACTGTAACAAACTTTAAAATAAACTTAAAGAATAAGTATATCTGAGTATATCTAATGAAAAGCAATGCCTTGTATTATGTGGTAAAATATGTCTTCTGAGAAAGTTTTAAGACCAATGTTCAAATATATTTACCAAATAATTAAGTCTCTCAATTTGACGGAATCTCGAGTTGGCAGGATTCTTCCACAGAAAAGTTAATGTAACTAGGAAATGGAAACCTTAATGACAAAATGTTGTTTTTGAGATAAAAAATAAAATAATTAATTCATTTTTGAAACACTTTTTGTCATTAACAATTTTTCTTACATTTTCTAATTTTTAAAATAAATATTTAATTTTATTTATTATTATTTTTAATTTGCTATAGGGCACATGCACTCACCAGAGACAGAGACAGAGAGAGAGAGAGAGAGAAAGAAAGAAAATGAGAAAGCAAGTCGCCAGGTCTAGAACTTGAAACATGATCAGCCATGTGGGAGTCCAACACCTTCACCACGCCACCTGCTGGTCCCACAGTTCTAATTTTAATCAAAGAGGAAATTTCTTAATCTTTTAAAAATATCCTGACAGTAGAATCAGCAGATGGTTACGTCACTGGTTTCCCACATACTCGACTGCAGTTCAAGTCCTGGACATAGCAGTTTAAAACTCACACCAGGCTCATGAGTGTGTCTGTGTCCAAGATCTCCAAAGGAAAATGGAGAAGAAGGGATTGTATGATGGCCATTCCCCCTGGGGGATGATTTCTCACTTTCTGTTTCTTTGTCTCCCTGGAAAACCCACATATCCTATAGAAAAAAAAAAAAAAAAAAAAAAAAAAAAAAAAAAAAAATCTCTCATAAAAAAAAGTCTTAACAGTAAGATAAAAGGTTAATTTTAGGAAGTTATCTTTATATGTTCTCCCTTTGTTTTGCTTCAGTCATAAAAATGATACAAATGCATAATCTGTATAAATATATAGGCATTGTATCCATCTATATACATACTATATATTTTTTTTTCTTTTCAACTTATTTATTCTTTGACATCTCACTATTCTTTTAGAATTATTTTATTTAACTTTATTATTATTATCATTATTATTTTTCAGTTTGATCAGAGAGAGAGGAAGTGAGGAAGCAAGCCACCAGGTCTGAGACTTGAACCGTGGTCGGCCATGTGGGAGTCCAGCGCCTTTAACCACTATGCCACTTGCCGGCCCCGACATCTCACTATTTTTACCAGAACAACTACTGTGCCAAAATATAAAACATGGCAAAAAATGTAAGTGAAAATGTTTGTGTTTTTGTGTAGCTTCCAGTTGACAGTGTCCTCTTTCTCATTGCACTTGGTCCCCGAGGAAGCAAGAAGTGCTGCTGAATGTTTTCCTGAAGTACAGAAGAGTGTGCAAAGTGCTGACCACTGTGGATAGAGGAAAGAGTAAATCTGCACTTAAAAATAAACCTTAAAGTGTGAGAAGGGAACGAAAATGCTGAGTAAAGGACATCAATGGTTTGCCATTTATGTTTACAGTGATATAAGAAATCCTGCACTCAAACATAAGGGAAACAAGGTCATTCTGAATAGTCTCGATAGCACTGATGCTATAAATTATAACCCAGCAATGACCTTTAGTTGTTTGAAATGATAATGATTCCAGTTTTCTAATTTTAATGTACTATTAACTTCTATGAACAAATTCTGGAGATACTCAATACACATCATATAAATGATTTTAAAATACAGAAAAAACTGACTTAAATTTTTAGCATTTGGTTTATTTCAGGTGGCAAAGTATATTTAAGGATAGGTTATTTAGGTTGATCTTAGATTTCATTCTATATAAGTTAATTCATACATGCTTTACCTGTATACGATGTTACTCAGTCTCTTGATAGATAATATTCATATTCAAAAGTTGTTGCTGGGTCCACAATTTATTAATTTTATAATCTTTCTACATCTACTAGATATGATTTTATAAAGTAAAAAGTTTCTTCGATGAGCCATTTGGACCTTAAAATATATACAAAAAATCCTGGATAAATAATTGGTACACTCTCTTTACATCAATTTAGAGAGTAATTACTTGGTGTCTAAGTAGCAGCCGATGATTTAATCAATGAGATATTTTAATTAGTATTTTTATTTATTTATTTATTCTAAAAATTATTTATTTATTTTTTAGAGAGATTTTTGCTATAGGGCAAATGCAATCACCAGATAGAGACAGAGAGACAGAAACTGAGAATTCACCCTCCAGTGGGATAGCCATACCACAATCTCTTCTCTTTCATTCTCCTCCTGCAATTTGGGCATACACACATACGAGCCTGGCTTGAGTTTCAAGCCTCTAGGTCCAGGACTCAAACCAAGTCAACCATGTGGGAGTCCAGCAATGTAACCATTATGCAATCTGCTGATTCCTAAATACTCTTTTTAAATTGTACACCTTAGCAGTGATTTCTATGCCAGAAACCAGAAAACTCCAAAACTGGTATTTCTACAATCCTGTATTTTCTCCTTATTTTAATACCTTTTGGTTTCCCACTAAATTTAAAAGGAAACACTTTATTTCATCTGCTTGTGAGTTTTGATTGGTCAGAAGATATTGGGAAAGCTCAGTAATGTTTATGACTAGCATTCTGACTAACAAAAGGCACTTTGAATGGTTAATGAACAAGAAGTTCTCTTGGACATCATCACCCAGATTAACACATTGGATATGTTTATCTACAAATATAAATATTAGGAAAAAGCATTTAGTAGTGAAATGATTGCAGAGTTATTGAATACTCTTTTAGAGTCGATATAATTGATGCCAAAGGAAAAAAAAAAAGATTAGTGTGAACGTTGACAAACTTCTTTTAAAAAGAGAGAGAGAGAGAGATGCTATAGGGTGCATGCAATCACCAGATACAGAGAGACAGAAAGTGAGGAAAAAAAAAAAAAAGTTTTTTTGTTTTGTTTTGTTTAAAAAAAAAAAGAAGAAAAATGTTTTTGCTATAGGGTTTGTGCATTTGCAAGAGAGAGACAGTGAGAAAGTGAGAAATCACCCCCATGGAAGGATGACCATGCCATAATTACCTGTTTTCCATTCTCCTGTTGGGATTTTGGGCATGCATGCACATGTCTGTCATGTTTCTCAGTCTGCCGAATCCAAGGCTCAAACCATGGAATTGGCCATGAGGGAGCCAGCATCTTAACCATCACGTCTCCTGTTGGCCCCTAATGTATCAATTTTAATAATCTCACAGTTCTGTTTAATACAATTTAATTTAGAATTAGGGTTAGGAGCACTTGAAGTTTTAAAAACACCCTTGCCTTCCAACTCCATTTTTGCCATGGAATTCTGCATCCAAATTTGCACAGAATTCAGAGCCAACTTTATGCAAAATTCAAGTGCTCAAGCAGTTATTGATATCTAGGTATCAACATTGAGCTAATGCCCTATAAAGTAAAATTCTCACTGATTTGGTATGTGAAGGAACTTGAAAGAGTTGAAAAAAACGCATATTACTAAAAAATTTCAAAAAGTTATGATCATTTCAAGGCCTGCTTCATTAAAAAATATCAAATTGGTATGACCATTTCAGGGTCTTCTTCAAAAGATCTATGCAAAGCATACATAGAGAGTAATTATAAAACAACATTTCCAGAACTGCAAAATAAAGATAATTTAAACAGTACAATTGAATATGAAGATGCCTCATTAACTATTTTATAATATTTTGTTAGCTGTATTATAATATGTAAGAATAAAGAATACCTCTACTGGCTTATATCCACAAATTCAATGGTTTGCTTAGTCTTATGCATGTCTTCTATGTAGATTCTTTTTCCATCAGCTGTAACTTTTCCACTCGTAGTTGCCAAACTGTTTAGGTCAATCATCCAGAGACTGATTAATCTGCATAGTGCACCCAGAAAGAGAGTCGTGGTCTTCTTCCAATCCTTATTTGACTGTTTGTGTGGTTGCTTCTAAGCAGCAAATTTGTTAGATCGTATAAATAAATGGCATCGTATATTCTATGCTAACCATGATGATCTCACTAGAGTAATTGAAGGGAAGCCACACATGGCAACTCACAGGCTCAGAGAACCTTATTTATACCTATGTCAGAGGCTACACACCTATGCCCTATGCCACAAAGCACTCCAAAATTCCTCTTAAAAAGGTTATTTATTTTCATCTTTGCATGACATACACCATATCCTAACATTTTGTATTTCTGTTTGTGTTAGTAAGTCTTGTGCCTCAACTTTTTAACCTCATCTATCTCTCAAGGCCTCTTTCCAGTATTCTAGCGAGGATAGACTAGGTTATACTAAGGTAAATAATAATTCCAAAATCCCAATGACTCTACTACAACAGAAACTTGTCTACTTTCTCATCTGTCAACATGCCTGTCCCATGCTGACTTGAGAGTGTTCATGGTAGCCATTGAGGGATACAGACTGATGGAGCAGTACCATCTGCAGCACTGCCTGTTCCCAAGTTAGAGAGGTGAGAGAAGTCTTATTTTGGAGGGATCACATTGGCCACGACACTGTTTATCTGAAAGCGATACATCTTATTTGACTGGCCAAAGTTCATTAGGATAAGAACTCTTACCAAGGGTCTCAAAGTGAGAACAGTCTGTTTGGATGCTATCACTAATGATCACCACATTCCTATCTCCATAGCACAAACATATGCACATAGCTTCACCTGTGTACTCTCTTTCATTCTAGACCTTATTATAAATATTGATATTTACGTTACTTTGCATTCAATTAGAATTATCTTATTAATTAAGATTATTTCATGAAGTCTCATTGACAACAAAAGGTAAAATTATCTTCTATAAATTGATATGATCATATTAATTTTTCATCAATATTAGTTACTACCATGTAAAATAAAATTGTTTCATAAGAAAGCTAGCAACTATCCAGATATCAATTACTGAGACTTCTTACACATTTAAAATCATTTAACGACTGTGGGGTAATATATTTTTTAAAAAAATATCATTATGTGACCTGAGATGAATGCTAAGGTCAAATTGTGCAGGCCATTACATTTTTCAAATACACTATATATCATTTCACATACTAGGTAATAAAGACTTTGATTAGTGTGGGTAATTATATAATTACAATATGAGTTAATTATTACCTGTCATTCGCTCTGCACAAGAAGACCATATCTTTACTTATAGTTTGGTAGTCTTAAATCAGCTTCAAAGCTCCTCTTGTGTTGGTTGCTTTAAATTTAAGGTTCTTGTTTAGGAGTTGACATAGCTGACATTTTTTGTGATTCTTTCAATATAGACAGTCTCATTATAATAAAATCTTTTACATCTCAGAATTTTTAATAGTTTCAAAATCATAGAGATTTATTGTCTTCCCTACAAAATTAATTGAATTATTTGGAGCCTCCAGAAAAGAAAAAGGAAATGACAAATATATTCTTAATAAAAAAACTGAGAAAATAAAACATAAGGGTTGTTTATAAGCAAAGTCAAAAGAAAAACCTGCTTAAGTTATTACAAATAATTTTCTGGGCCTGATCCAGTCTCCATCTTGAATAAATTCTATCTATCACAATGGGAGAGACTGAGAAGATGAAAAGAAGAGCTGATTATCCCAAATTCTATTGCTTGATGTCTGTGATTTTATTCAAATTATTCTTTTTAATTTGCCATCTCTATCACTGGCAAAGCACATTTCTCTTACTCAGAGATAGGCTTGCAGTGCATGGGTTGAGAAAGAACACATCGCCTTAACCAATAAGCTTGCAGTTGACAACCAACCATCAAATGGCCATCAGAAATTGACTCAACTTCAGAGAGGTGCTTTAATTAGGGTCACCCTCCTAGAACCATCTCATATCCACAGACAAAGGCAAGAGGATAAAGGCTTTATCTTTCCAACTGGAATCCATTTGGAACACTTCTAAAATGACATTTTAGCTTCTGAGCTCCCCTAGGGGTCAGCTGAGGCTGTCATGGGACCTGCACAACAGCTGAACCTCTCTGAGCCCCTTCCCATTCTTCATTTCCCAAACTAGTACTAAGACCAGAAATAGTTCTTAGTAGTAAAATAAAGTCACCAATCTCTCAGAGACTTCTTCCCAGTGAATTCAACCTGCAACTATAATGAAAATCAAGTAAGATAAGCTGGTTTAGAGCTTTGAATAAATAAGCACCATAGAAAAGAAACGGAATGGTAAATCATTTTTTCAATGTGTGGTTTTTTTTTTTTTTGTTTTTTTTTTGTTTTTTTTTTGCCTTTGCCCAGGCGTGCATAAAAGAATAATTTAAACTATACATTAGAGATTGAGTATCACTTACTCAAAATGCTTGGGACCATATAGTTTCAGATTTTATAGTTTTCAAATTTTGTAATATTTGCTTATATATAATGATATATCATGGGATGGGGACCCAAGTCTAAACACAAAATTAATTTATACATACATACACACCACACACACACACACACACACACTCAGATTTATATATATATATATATATATATATATATATATATATGTATATATACACACACACACACACACACATATATATATATACACAGACACACACACATATATATTTATATATATATATATATATATATATATATATGATGCTCATAGTCTGAAAATAATTTTATTCAGTACTTTTGAGTTGTAGTGTTTTGACTACTACATGTTACATAAAAGTCAGATGTGGAATTTTCTCTTTATAACATTATGTTGGCACTCAAAAGATTTTGTAATTTGAAATAGTAGGAATTTAAAATTTTTCTATTAGAAATGTTCAAGATCTATAGATATAGATGTATAGAAATAGATATGAGAAAGAGAAATTTTTGCCTTATGGCATGTGTACTCATCAGAGAGACAGAGACATGAGAATAAAAGTGAGAAATAAACTCCCAGGTGGGATGACCACACCACAATCCCTTCTTCTCCATTCTCCTCCCAGGATTTTGGGTACACACACGCTCCTGGTGTGAGTTTCAACCTAGGACCAAGTCTTAAAACGAGATTGGCCATATGGAAGTCCAGCAACATAATTACTACCCCATCTGCTGGCCTCAATTTTTTTTTTTTTTTTTTGGAGAAGTTTTTGCTACAGTGCACGTTCGCTCGCCTGACAGACAGAGAGACAGAAAGCGAAAAATCACCCCCCAAGGGGGATGGCCACGTCGCAATCCCTTCTCCTCCATTCTCCTTTCAGGATCCTGGGAATGCACGCACATGCGCCCGGTATGAGTTTCAAGCCACCGGGTCCGGGAAGCAAACCACGGTCGACTACATGGAAGTCCATCGACATAGCCATTACGCGAACTACTGGTCCCATGGCCCCAATATTTTGATAGTGTTTGTGAAGCCTAGAAGCACATGTTATTTTGGAAAAAATCATATTTAATTTTTAATGATCCTTTTGATATATAGTTTTCTATTTCAACATAAAATGTTTGTATTTCCGTGAAGACAGTGACTTATTTTATAATTAACTTGGAAGAATTAATTCATGCCTGTTAATATTACTGTTATTATCATTGTGCTTCATATCACTTCTTACATTTTATATTTGTAATGTAAATCACTACAAATCCACTACACAAATATACCACTACACATACTTTTTTGTAAGTATTTTACAAGTAAATGAATATGATTATAATCACATATATTATCATAACTATTTTGTACCTAAAATAATGCATAATGGGCCCAAGAACTGATTCTTGCTGAAATATAACCTGTAGTAACCTCTAAGATATATCATTAATAAATACTAAGTTTTCAGAAATAAAGAATCATTAACATCAGCTGGAAACAATCCAACGTAACTTCCTCAAGAATGAAATCAGAGTCAAGAGGCCAGTTGGCGGCATAGTGCTGGACTCCCACATGGCCCTCCGTGGTTAGAGTCCCAGACACAGTGGCTTAAAACTCATACCAGGCACATGCACATGTGTGCCTAAAATCCTGAGAAGAGAATGGAGAAGAAGGGATTGTGGCGTGGCCATCTCCCTTGGGGTGATTTCTCACTTCACTCTCTCTGTATCACCAGTGAATGCATATATCCATAGCAAAAATTTCCCTTAAAAAAGAAAAAAATAAAATCAGAGTCTTTGCACACATGCAATCTTCTATTATCATTTGCTTCTACACGCTCTGTGTCTGAGGTCCTCTGAAAGTGCAGAAGCTTCCAGGTCTGTCATCCTTAAGTTACTTCTCCATAAAGCTGCTACCTCTCCATGATAACAGATAAAAGATATTTTTTTCTCCTTTTTAGAAAAGTTGATTTTTCTTCTGACTTATAATTCCCTATATTCAGTGATTTCACAGGCAAGTTTCTGCCTAAATGCTAATACTGTGGTGAAGTGAAATAGTGCAAACTTTCTAGTTAAACATAACTAGTCTAGAAACTGGCTTATCCAATTCTATACACCTCTATTACCTTTCTTATAATGGAAAAAATTAATGTCTATCTCATAGGGTCATTATCTTAACTAATGACAAGTTTTAAAAAAAATCAACTTTTGGCATGTACTAGCAAAATGTTCTTTACTTTATTCCTCACTAGTCCTTCTTTTTGGTCTGTTTACATGTTTTGAATTTTTTTTTTGAGAAGTTTTCACTATAGGGTGCCTGCATTTGCCAGGAAGACAGAGACAGAGAGACAGAAAGTGAGAAATCATCCCCCGGGGGGGATAGCCACACAGCAATCCCTTCTCCTCCATTCTCCTCTCCGGATCTTGGGCGTGCATGCACATGCACCTGGCGTGAGTTTAAGGCCATATATTACTTTGAAAATACTTGAGGCCATATATTACTTTGAAAATGGGTCTGGGACTCGAACTGTGGTCGACTACATGGGAATTCAATGACATAGCCATTACGCCAACTGCTGGTCCTTTGAAATGCATTTCTTAGTCAGTCATTTAGATCTTATCCATTAGACATTATCCACATCCACATGTATATGGAAGATAAGACTTCCTGGCTTGGACTTCTTTTGAAAAGTGGGTGGACTATGTGTTTCAAAGTTTAGAAGCACTCTTGTTTAACCAATAGGATCAATGGAACCTACTCTTAGGTTCTTAGAGACCTTTTTTTTTTTTTTTTTTTTGCTATGGGGCATGTGCACTTGCCAGACAGAGAGAGAGAGACAGAGAGACAGAAAGCGAGAAATCACCCCCCGGGGGGATGGCCATGCCGCAATCCCTTCTCCTCCATTCTCCTCTTGGGATCTTGGGCATGCATGCACACGTGCCCGGCGTGAGTTTAAGCCACCAGGTCCGGGACTCGAACCGCAGTCGACTACGTGGGAGTCCAGCGACATAGCCATTACGCTAACTGCTGGTCCTGGTTCTTAGAGACTTTTAGAGAAGGCATTTGAGAAACTTTTAAATCTGAGTTCTTAACAAAGGACATTCTGGTCAAACCTTGGCTTCCTAGAGGCCATGTTTTATTGCCAGTACTCTGAGTTTCTTTGATCTTTTTCTTGAGGCCATATATTACTTTGAAAATGCTTCCCTAGCTAGAAAGACTACCTATCCCTGTACATTTTTTCCAAATTCTAACTGACACCGAAAAGTTTCTTCTTTAAGTCATCTATCTCTTCCCAAATGTTACCATGAGCCACAAACAGAAAATCTTTTTAGCTAGATCATTGAGTTCATTTGCTACAATTTCTTACATTTTTTTATGTTACCCGATAATGATGGTGTCATCTAGCTTTTTCCTACCATAGTAAGGGTTACTCAAATCCCTTCTTTCAATAAAATTTGTTCTCATTATCTTCCAAAACTATCCCTTGTGGCTCATCAGGTTTCTTAGCACTGGATGATAAAAAAATCCAGTACACGGGATTTAGGTTTTTGATGGCCATCTCATTATTGTTACCAAATCTGTTCCAGTTTCTTATTGTTGCAAACAAAACAAACTTGGATCCTCCCTCTTTTTCTGTGCAATCACAATAAAACAGTATAAGAAAAGTTATTGACAAAAATGCTGGTGAATGTCAACTTTTAAAATAAAGATGCCAAGAAATCGGGATTCCTTTTCATTTTAATAGGTATAACAGTTCTGTAGGAGGGATAGATGGATAAAAGTCTGAGGAAACAGAATTATTACAGATAGCTGAGTAAGAGAGGAAAGTGGAAAGGGGAAGATTTCCTAAGCCATTCACAGTAAGCATAAAAGACCCCCAGAAGGCACAGGCCTCTTCCATCAGGTGACACACAACATTCCATTCTCCTCTGTCTTGACCTCAGCTATCTGTGGATATTTATTTATTTATTCATGTATTTATTTATTTGAGAGAGATTTTTGCTCTAGTGCATATGTGCTCCCCAGTCAGAGACAGAGAGAGAGAAAGTGAGAAATAACCCCCCAGGGAATGGTTACGCTGCAATCCTTTCTCCTCCATTTTTCTCTCAGGTTTTTGGGCATACATGTACATGCACCCTGTGTGTTTTAAGCCACTGGATCTGGGATTTGAACCATGGGAGTCAAGCGACATAACCATTACACCATCTCCTGGTCCCTTCTGTTGATATTTATGCAAACTGTTAATCTATCTAAAATTGTCTATCATCAATTCTCCCATTATACATGCCTACTCAAAACTTATGAATGGAAAATATTGTTGTAATTAGTTGTATAATTACAGGAAAGATAATTTTAAATCTGTTGAAATCTTAATCTCTCTTTGATAAAATATTTTAGAAGCTGATAGAATAAAAGAATAGAAAACAAATATGCTGAAAAATATAATAAACAGAAAGAACCAAATTTGGGGCCTTCTTTATACCACAGTGGTTAAGCACTGCACCTTGGGATTCAGATTCCATAATCTACTGTAGTTTGAATCCCACCCCCGGAGGCTTGAGAACATGCCAGGGGCATGTGTGCTCACACACACACACAAACACATATGTATGTGTGTGTTCAAGATCCTAAAAGATGGAGAAATGAAGGAAGAGAGTTTACCATGTGACCACACCCCATTGGAAGGTTATCTCTGTCTTTTTTCTCACTGTCTTTCACAGATACATACACACACTTACACACACACACACACACACACACACACACATACACACATGAGCTTATACGGCCTCTGCCAATAAAAATAAAATACTGTGTCTTGTGAAAAGTCATGAAACATTTTTGAATAGAAAAATATGTCATGACTTTTCTGATGACCCAATAATAATAAAATGTGGTAGAAACTAAGAGTTGAACAAAAAGAGTAATTATTGGTATTATACTCAACAGAGAAATTCAATAAAATCTACAGTAAGACAAAAAACAGTTGAATTTTAAATTCAAAAATTACTAAAGATTTAAAAGACCCGATTAAATACATGATTTAATGGCAGAAATGAGATTCATTGGGCTAAGAATTAAATATTTTTAGGTAAAGTAGAAGTAGTACGTGAAGAAGTAAAGCACGGAATGTGGACACCAGAGACTGTACGGTAGAGGGTGTATAGTGGTAGGTATGTGAGTTGGTGGGAAGTGCCCATAGAACAAGCGTTGAACAGACACAAGAATAGAAGGCACTTTTTTGAAAATGATGATATTATCACTTACCATATGCATTCCTGAAAAACTAGATTATACACTGTATAGATATAAAAAATTAAATGTAAATAAAAATGAAAAGAAAGGATTAAAAATTAAGGGCATTAGTGGTTTGTTTTGTTTTGTTTTTGAGAAAAATTTTTGCTATAGTGTGTGTGCACTCACTGGAGATATAGAGAAACAGAAATTGAGAAATCACCAAAAGACAGAAAGCATCCCAGGGGAATGGCCACACCACAATCCCTTCTCTATTTTCCACTCCAGATTTTAGGCACAGACACACACTTGTCTGGCATGAGTTTCAAGTCACTGGGTCTGGGACTTGAACTGTGGTCATCTTCATGGGAGTCCAGCACCATAGCTACTATGCTACTTGCTGGTTCCAAGACATTAGTATTCTGAAAGAAAAAAATTTAAAAAAGGATCAAGTGAAGCATTTTGCTTTAGTTTGTATTTTTATTTGGTTAGGGTTAATTCTGAAAGATTGCAGAATGAAAACAGAAGGTCTCAGTGGAGAATTAAATGATGCAAATATGTTTAGCTTCTTCTGGGTTGGAGTACTCAAGTGAGGATAAAGTAATGTAAAACAATAATTTACCCCTTGAATTCTTTCAAAGAAACGAACATATTTAATGAAATTGAAATGGTTCCAGGCAATTTGGAACACAGTTCTATTTTATCCTACTTAAAATTAGAATTCTAACTTTTTCCTTTTTTGAAAGATTTTTGCTATACCATGCATGTGCTCAACTGAGAGACAGAGATAAAGTGACCAGGGTGGTTTGCCATGCCATAATTCCTTCTCCTCTGGCTTGTCCTTCAATCTCCTCTTAGGATTTTGGGCACACATGTACACGTGCCCAGCATGTTTCAAGCCACCAGGTCTAGGACTAGAAGCACAGTTGACCACATGGGAGTCCAACAACTTAACCACTATGCCACCTGCTGGCCCCAGAATGCTAACATTTAAAAAATTCTTTGTACCTTTCTGGAGTCTAGTAAATAATTTGAAAATACAGTAATACATGGTATATATGTAGAAATTACCAACACATTTCTAAAATCACTACAGGTACAGGAGAAAGGGCACATAGCAAAGCTTTACATGTTCTTGTTTGCTAAGTATAATAATGCTCAATGCTCTTTAGTTAAACCTGTGTGAATCCCATATGATGAAATATTTCTCTTCAAGTTCCCAGTAGGACACCCAGCTATTATTACCCAACAGGAAATTAGAAATGCAGAGTTAGTGAGGGAGTGGTTTAGACAGAAGATGTAGATTTGAAAGATATTTCCATAAAGTTGAAAGTTGACATACTGGGAGAAATCATTGCCACAGAATATAAAAGAGAAGAGCTTGTCAAAATGAAATGGGAAGTGCTTATATTAGAGGCATGAAGGTTGGAAGAGAGTTTATACTTGGGATATTAAAAATAAAAAGTGATTGAAAGAAAATGTGATTTTTAGAAAAAGACTTATAGATCCTAACATAATATAAAAATATATATAACCAACATTAGTACTCATATCACCTAGTTTATTATTATTATTTATTCTTGTATATATTATATAATATTAATCTTTATTAATATGACTGTGGAGGCAGCAGGTGGCATAGTGGTTAAGGCGCTGGAAACTCCCCCATGGCCAGCCATGGTTCGTGTCCTGGGCCTGGTGGCTTGCTTTTCACTTTCCCTCTCTCTCTCTGTGTCTCTCTCTAGTAAAATTAAAATAATGAATAAATAAATAAAATTAAATAAATAATTCTTTAAAAATATGGCTCAGAAATAGAAATGTTGGCAAACAGGCCATTTTATAGTAAAGGTAATCTACTCAGTATTCTTACTATTTATTTATTTAAATATCGTTATGCTGTAGATTATCCACGTTGAAAATGTAGTTAATTAACATTTAGTGATTTTAATGTTGGATAATGTAGTATTCCATGTCCAATATAAATCATTATTCCCTTATCAATAGACTTTTGGAATTTCATGTATTTTGCCAATATTTTTTTCATTTTTTGAACATTCTTTTCTGGGTATAACTAAAGGTTTATGAATAGAAATTTTTATGATTATATGATAAGTGCATCTTCATTTTCAACTTCATCTCAAATTGTCAAATAGCTCTCCAAAGTGATTATACAAATATTCATCTAAGCTAGCAGTTTCTGAGTTCCAATTGTTTTCATTCTTCCTGACAGTGTTGCCATAAATTATGTATTTTTTAATCAATGTAGATTTCAGAATATGTATGTAAACATTATGCTTATACAATTCCTTATGATTGTCTTCAATGAATAATTGGTACAAATATTTCTCCACTGAAAATCTATACCCTGTTTTCCTTAGGAGAATCTTAGGGAATTAAAAAAAAAATAATGTACACTCAGAGTAGAAGTATTTGCCTTCCAGAAGTATTGTCTTTTTTTTAAAATTGATGTGCTAAATTATCTTTTTTTGAATACATATTATCATAAAAATGTATACATAAAGTTTAAATCTATCTAAATAGTCTAGTCATTGGTATTTAAGTAATAGCCCTTGTTATTCAAATGTTATTTCAAAAATATATATAGTTTGACCTTAGAACTCTCAGGTCAAAAGTAACATAAAAATGTTCTTTTTTTCAAAATTAATGTAGTTACAAAAGTTTGGCTGAAAACTAGAATGTATAAGTAAATTTAGTTTTTATTTTAATTAGTTTTTATTTTATTTTTGTAAGAGCTATTACTGATCTCATAGATTAGGTAACAGGAACTATGATTTATAAGGAAACATAAGGGTAATTCTCATTTATAAAATCTGAAAAAAATAGTTAGTGGAAAATATTCAGAAATATTACACACACAGAGTTTTTAATCATTATTTCTTTTCCTTTTTATGCTTTTCTTTTTTTTTCTTGATTTCAGTGGTAGTACAGCCTTTTTAAATTAAAAAAAAGTAACTACCATAATCAGCATTAATCTGAAGTTGAGCCTATGATACATGACAAATTCAGCAACCATTTGTATTGAAGTTTGTTAACAAGTGGTTCAGGGCAATATAATATCTCGTATCATTTAGATACCATGGAAATACATTTCAAAGTGTATTTCTGTTTTTAGTTTGAAATATTAAAACACATCTCACAGTTAACTTTAAAGTACATTTTATCTCCTTCACACAATTTTTTATTCCCATACAATTCTGTAGAAAAATTTTTTACATAAGAGTATAAATTGATCAAGTGGTCCTCTGAGAATTATTTTATAAAAGTATACATATAAATAATTTAGCTGTAAAGACAATGTTTCCATAATTACTATGTTTAAGAGGAACAAGGGATATTGTATTGTATCGGAGGCTTTTCGTGTACCAGTTGATATGATCATATGGTTTTTATTTTTTCTTCTGTTAATATGATGTGTTGCTTTTATTGTTTTGTGTATCTGGAACCACCTTTGTATCATGGTATAAAGCATACCTGGTTTTTGTGTATTAAGAAAAAAAAAAAAAGAAGAAGCATTTGTGTGCCACAAATCCCATCTTTAAGCTTATTTTTTCTTTGCTTTCATGACAGAGAAAGAAAAGCCCTATTGACAGAGTTTCACATTATCTCCTTCTCTTTCTGCCTTTGAGTCGATTGAGATCATGGGCACAAATCAACCTGGGAACCGTACCTTGATCTCCCATATGTTCCCAGAACTTTAGAGCATTGTGTTATTGCTGTGCTACTATTGGCTGGACCCAAATGCCATTCTTTTTAAGATAGCATTTATCTATTATGAACCTCAGTGTTTTATTTGGTCTTCATAATTTTTAGCAATTACTGAGAAAACAATTATGAGATAATTATTCTGTAGTACATTCCAAATGTCATGTCTCTGTTACCATCATAAAATAGATGAGGTCTTCAAAAGCTCATGGGAAATGTGTATTATAGATTTTAACATTTCTTTATATCAAAATAAATTTGTATTTTAATTCCATTTTTTCCATATACTTCCAAAAACTATACTGATATTCCCTTTTAGGTAGAAGATTTTTATAGGAATTTGTTCTCATTTTCACTTTGAGGAAAATCTGAGAAAATAACTGCACCATCTAACCAAGGCTGGATTATTTATGTCAATTCAGAGAAAGTAAATAGGAAAATTTAGGCTAAGCTTAAGATGATAAATCTGGATAATAGCGAATGCTTCATAAGGCAAATAATTGGACTCCATTATTCCTTTTAGCATCAATTTTTCCAAATAGACATTCTCAGGTTTATTCAGAAGTCAAATATTATATTTTAGAAATAGTGTCATTTAGAATTATTTATACATTTACTCTATGCATTAGTGAGCATTTTTGAGAGCTGGCCGTGATTACATTTGAAATAAATTTTCTCTTACCCATAAATTATTTGTAATCTGTACTAAAAGAAAGAGAAGACATTCTGCTTTTAGAAGTTTGAAACATTTTATAGTTTAAAATGCAATAGGCATGGCCATTTAACAAATATCATTTGATTTTCAGAGTGACTTGAATTTAAATGACGAATGATTAGGGAAAAATGATTTTTAAAGTTTGTTTCATTCTCCCATGACAAAATAGAGAGAGAGAGAAAGAGAGTGACAGAGGCACCCCTAATGAAGTCTTTGCACTGTGATCCACCCCCAGTCTCACTCAGTCTGAGGATGGCCGAACATGTGTGCACCTGGTGTGGTCAGGAAGGTCCTGGGATGAGATCTCAAGACCTTCCCATGTGGCGTCAGTTGCATTACTAATGCATCAACTCCTGACCCTGTAAGTTTTTAAAAACCATGGAAAGAAAACACATTTTCATATTTTATAGCATAAATTTCATAAAGAAATCCTGCTTGTGTCAATATCAACAAAAAACACCATAATAGGTATCTTCATTAATGTATAGCATAGTAAATTTATCTGTGAAGTTATAAAATGAATAAATGAAACAAGTTTGATTTTAAATCCTTTCAACTACTTATTGAGATCAATATAAAATTCTTCAACATCTGGGTCTCTAGGAGTCTGAATGAAGGAAAACATGATCAGGAAACATCTTACATCCTGCTAAATACTGAAGTCTAAATCTTAACTTAAATCTCTGTACTGGAAACTATGTGCTGAGGCAAATGAGAGAGAGAGAGAGACAGAGAGAGAGACAGAGAGACTGAATATGAGTGATAATAAAGAGAGAACTTAAAAGTTGAAAACATAGGTAATATATAAAGTTCAATTGCTCAAACAGTTGCATGCATCGATAAAGCAGACTTGACTTATCATGTCAATTATAGTTAGAAAAAGATGGAGGTCAAAACAACACAGTCCCTGGGAACCAGCAGTTAGCGTAATGGCTATGTCGCTGGACTCCCACGTAGTCGACCACAGTTCGCATCCCGGACGCGGTGACTTAGAACTCACGCCGGGTGCGTGTGTGTGCGTGCCCAAGATCCTAAGAGGAGAATGGAGGAGAAGGGATTGTGGCGTGGCCATCCCCCCTGGGGGGTGATTTCTTGCTTTCTGTCTCTATGTCTCTCTCTGTCTGTCTGGGAGCACACACGCCCTATAGCAAAAAAAACCTCTCAAAAAAAAAAAAAAAAAAAAAACAACACAGTCCTTGAATCCCATGACATTTCGTTAATTGGTGAATATCCTAACAGAACCTTGAGACAGCTTGCCACCCTGCAGTGCCCGTATCTCCTTAAGCTGATTCAGAATGGCTCAATATTTCTTTCTGAATCAGGCCTCTGGTTCCAGGAAACAGAAAAAGGGTATGCTTTTCACTCAGACTGCCAACTAATGGACCCTACCACTTAATAAATGGTACCCTGATGAATATCAGGCTCTCAAATATTTTATTGCTAAATTCTCTATACTGCTAGCAACATTCATGTAGAAATCTTTGTATGAATATATAACTTTATTTATCTTGGGTAAATACATAGCAGTGGAATATTTAAATTACATGTTAATTATATGTTCAACACTTTAAGAAAGTGACAATTTCCACAAAGATGCTACTATTTTAGATTCCTTCCAGAAGGGTATGAAAGTCCAGGTACTTCCTTGTTAATACTCCGTCTTTTTAATTTTAAGGACTTTAATAAATATGTAATTATAATTGTGGTTTTAGCTTGAATTTCTCTAGTAGCTCATGATAGTGAGCAATTTTTTCATACATTTATTTCAGTTTTATGCATGCATTTAGTTGTCGCATGTATATATTTAGTTGCCACATATACATTTTCTTAAATGCCAGAAGGTGCATGTTTCTCCAGAGAAGGAGAAACAGAGAAACGAGAGAGGAGAAAGCACACTGCAACATCATCTCTTCCATTTCTCCAGAATCCTTGTCAGGATTCTTGGCACACACACCCCCCCAAGTGATTTAAAAGCCTCTTAGACCAGGCTTTGAACTGCATTCAGCCAGGTGTTAATCTGTCTCCCTTACCATTAGGCAACAGTGTATGTCCTATATATTTTATACTTTCTTTTCTGTTCAAATATGCCCATTTGTTTCATGGTTTTATTACGAATTTTTGAGAATTTATTACACGTCCTTGATAGAAGTTGATTGTTAGATATATTCTAGATTTCTCAGTTCGTGATTCGTGTTTTCATGCTCTTAGTGTCTTTAGAAGAGGCAAAATTCTTAATGTATTTTTAGTTTTTTGTCATAGGGAATGTGTGCTTGCTGGAAGACACAGAGAGAGACAGAGTGAGGAACAATGAGAAATCACCTCCCTCTCGTGGGGGAGTGCCATGCTGCAATTCCCTCTCCATTTTCCTCTCACGATTTTGGGCACACATGCATATGAGCCCAAAGTGATTTTCAAGCCACCATGTCCTGGATTTGAGCCATGGTTTGCCATGTGGGAGTCCAGTACCTTAACTACCACACAACCTGCTCATCCCCAAATCTTTCATTTTAATTATCTACTTCATTTTTTTTTCCTTTTAAGAATTATGCTTTGGGGGATGTAATTAAATTTTTGCCAAGGTCAATTTTTTTTTACTTTTTTTTTTTTTTTTTTTTTTTTTTTTTTTTTAGAGAGAGGTTTTTGTGAGCTCTTGCCAAAAAGACAGAGAGAGACAGAAAGAGAGAAATCACAGCTTCCACCCCCAAGGGGGGGTGATCATGGAACAATCCCTTCCCTCTAGTTTCCTCTTGGGATTTTGGGGCATGCATGCATATGTACCCAGTGTGAGTTTTAAGCCTGTGGGTTCAGGAATCAAACCACAGTGGACTATGTGTGAGTCCAGTGATATAACCATTACATCATCTGCTGGTCCTTCTTATGTTTTCTTAAACAATTTTTTGTATTAGTTATAGGCTTTACATTTATGAATATGACCTACTCTTATATAAATTTTTATACCATGCTTGAGTTGACTTTTTTTTGTGATTTATGTCTGTAGCTATTCATTCCAGAACCAGTTGTTAAAAAAGAGGCTATTCTTCACTGAATTCCTTTTATACCTTTGTCACAAATCAGTTTCTTATATATGCATAGATATTTTCTAGACTCTCTGGACTATTCTATTAATTTGTTTGTTTATCTAGATTGCCAATGTCAAATTATATTGATTATTGTATTATCATAACTTTATAATATTTAAAATAATGTAATACACGTCCTCTAACTTTGTTCTTCATTTTGAAAACTGTTTTGGATATTGTAGGTCTGTGTTTTTGTAGAAATTTTAACATCAGCTGATTGTGTTCTACAGAAAAACAAGGCTTCTGAGATATTTATTGGCATTTTTTAAAATTTATGTTGGGTCATCATAAAAGTTATGATATATTTTTTCTATGCAAAAATGCATCATGACATTTCTGATGTCACAATACATCTGGGGTCAGCAGGTTGGATATTGGTTAGGGTACTGGACTCCCCCATGGTCAGCTGTGGTTTGAGTCCCAGACCCAGCAGCTTGAAACTCACATGGGGTATGTGTGCATGCATGTCTAAAATCCCAAGAGGAGAACAGAGGAGAAGGAGTTATGGTTTGGATATCCCCCCTAGAGAGTGGTTTCTCACTTTCTGTCCCTCTGTTTCTCTCTGGCAAATGCATGAACCCTGTGGCAAAAACTCTCAAAAAATAAAATTTATGCCTCCATTTCAAAAGAACTGACATAACCATATTATGAGCACATTGTATCTCTACATTAATTTAAGGTCTCACAATCAGAATTTGCAAATGTATAATTTATTTTCCCCTACACCTAAGCTTTATAATGTTTATATTACAAACTTCACTTTAATTGGAAACCATTAACTGGTTTGTCTTCTCTTATATTTTCAAGTTTTTCCAAGTTATACAATTTCAAATATTTATCAGTTATATAGCACTTCTTTTTTTCTTTGCATTGTCCCATACATTCATTTACTTATTTTAATTCTAAACTATCAATTTATTTTAGTAGGAAAGTTTATAAGCTATATGATCATCAAATATAAATATACAATATAAATTTTAGTGACATTCTAGAGTTTTACTACTTGTTTTCTGTTATGTTCATCACCTATGTTTCATTTTAACTGTTTCATAGTCCTTAAGAGTTTAGAAGGTAACCCATGTTTAACTAATTTAATGTGTGTGTTACTAATTGTATTATCATAGAATATAACTTTTCACTTCAAACAACTTTTCAAATGCCCAGTAATTTAAGTATTTTTTAAGATCATTTTATTTATTTATTTATTTGTTTATTTTCATTTGACCAGAGAGGGACAGAATGAGAGAGAGAGAAAGGGAAAGTGAGAAAGCAAGCCACCAGGTCCAGAACTCAAATCGCAGTTGGCCATGTGGGAGTTAGTACCCTGAGCCACTATGCCACATGCTGGCCTCAATTTTAAGTTTTATAAATGTTAATTATCTAATATTATTATCATAAGATGTAAGAGGCAATAGTAATTTCCATATTAAAATATTTTTCTCAGTCTATCAGGCAATTACATTTACCACATGAGGTTATTTTGTTATTCATGTTAAACTGAGTTTGTTTTATATACTATTTATAAAAGAACATATAGGACATTTTTGAATATGTCCTTCACCTTAATATTCTAGTATATTGGGAACCAGCAGTTAGCGTAATGGCTATGTCACTGGACTCCCACGTAGTCGACCGCGGTTCGCGTCTTGGACCCGGTGGCTTGCAACTCACGCCGGGCGCGTGTGCGTGCGTGCCCAAAATCCCAAGAGGAGAATGGAGGAGAAGGGATTGCAGCGTGACCATCCCCCCTGGGGGGTGATTTCTCGCTTTCTGTCTCTATGTTTCTCTCTGTCTGTCTGGCGAGTGCACGCGCCCTATAGCGAAAAAACCTCTCCAAAAAAAAAAAAAAAAAGAAATATTCTAGTATATTTCTCTTAAGAAGTGAGTCCTCAATGCATTATAGAACTTTCTTCAGATGATCATTCTTTTGATATTTTCAGAAACATTATTTTGTATATTAGTATAAATTAGCCAGAGGTGACGATTAAAATATATCAATTTTGAAACTAAAATACATGAAATAAAATCGTCACAAAAGAAGAAAAATATAAATACAAATTAGTGTCATATGCAAATTATTCTAGAATATGTTTTATATTGATTAAGGAAGAAAAATACATGTCTACAGATCCAAAAGTGGTGTTATTATTAACATTAGAATTTAAAAGATAGAAAGATCAGTGTATTTATTAAATAGGCTTGTGTAATATTTTTGTTCCTTTTGTAAACAAATTTGCTCTGGGGTGTTTGCACTCATCAGAGAAGGCTAAACAGAGAGAGAGAGAGACAGAGGGAAAGTGAGAAAACACACTCCAAGGGGCATGACTACACCACAGTCGCTTCTCCGTTCTCCTCTTATGAATTTGAGCATGCACTCACGCATACCCTGTGCGTTTTTTCATGTTCTGTGACTCCAACAAAGCAGTGGGCTCTGTGAGATCTAGCTGCCGTGGCCACCATGCCAACTGGCTGGCCCTATTTTAACAAAGCTATCATCGCCTACTGACCTGATGTGATAGGTCTGTCATTTCATTATACAGGTCAAGAACATAAAAATCAATGAAAATTATACATAAGTGAAACCACTCTTACGACACCCAAAGTGATATTACAAAAGATATGTTTGTTCTACATAACTTTATGGGAGTGTGCAGTAATGAAGAACTCTCTCAGCATCCATCTTTGTATATGTGACTCCAGGCACTTCACAAAACTCATTGCATTGAATAATGTATAAATGAATTTCACAGCTTTAAAGCCTTCTTGGAATTCTTACTATATACACATGGAATATTATTACTTTAAAATTTAGACTCCATTTCTGGAAGCAAAGTATACAATACAGTATAATTTCCTTATATAATTTATTTGATATCTTTTTATGCACCACCCAACTCCATTGTCATATGGCCTTTGGTCATAACATTGCAATTGTATGAGGAAAGAAATAATGAAAAGATTAGTTTCTGAAAATACTATACACCATAATCAGAAGGTGGTCTTTATAACTCATTGCTTATCCTACCATTCTTTGCAGCTGTGAGTTAATCTATCTTCAGAATACTCTATGAGAATCATTTTTAATTTTAATAATAATGTAAGGAGTTTTTGTTTGTTTGCTTATTGTTATTATTATAATTATTTTCAATCTGGAAGTTTGCCAAGAAAAGCAAATGGACAAGCAACAGGAGAATGTTGTCAACACAGTATCCCAGCAGAGAGACTAATACCTTTGAGCCAGTGCCAACTGTGCTGCCATGAAAACATTGGTACAATGATGGATGAGAATGAATAAAAGTTACTGACAGGTCTATTTTAAAGGTCAGTTTGAAACTTTGATGTGCAGTTATATCTTAGATGATTTAAGTTATTGTAGGAAAGCAAAAATGATATTTAACTTTTCTTCTTTAATGTTTTGACCCTTTGTATTGAGCTCAACTAATTCAGTTCAGTTGACTGAGATATGCTTTAGTTTGAGTTAATACTATACAAAGTTTTCAATTCTTTTTTTTTTTTGAGAGAGAGATTTTTGCTATAGGATGTGTGTCCTCACAGTAGAGACAGAGAGATACAGAGAGACAGAAAGTGATAAATAATCCCCTGGTGGGATGGCCTTGCTACAAGCCCTTCATCCTTCTCCCTTTGATAATTTAGAATAGCTCCAAATAAGTATTTGCTGCTTCAATATATTAATTAATATATTAAGACTTCTCAGAGGTTGTTATAACAAATTTTTATATGAAGTGATTATTAGAATTGATAAATTCTGAGATTCCTGTGATGCTTCAGTTATCTTTTTAAAGATATATCTCCAGTGTATTTCTTTATATTTTATAGATATTTGGCAAAAGTACTTGACATTGTAAACTGAATTGGTCTTAGAGAATTAGCTTGGCAAATGAAATGCAATCAAGAAACTTGACCTATTATAAGTATTCACCATATGTAGGATATTTATGTTGTTATAAAATATTTAATAGTAATTCATCTGGTACACCTGTAAAAGGTTTTCTTCTGGGAGTGGGTGTGCAGTTTAAACAGATTCTAATTAAGTTAAAAAAATCTATTAAGTCTTTAGTTCATCTGTTTTAGAATAAGGGGGTCAATAAAGAGTCAAGATTTTAAATTCAAATTAAATTAACTTCTCTGTGAAAAGATTTCTATTCAAAACCTCCTACAAGATGTGACAAGCTTAACCTTCCTTGAATTATTCTCCTACTGCTTGATACCTATTTAAGGATTTTTTTTTATTTCTAATTACCTTCTGATTACTACTATACAGCTTAGAAAAGAGACACTTTTAAGAGATATTGTATGAACCATTATAGTGGCAATTTGTGTACTATATTGTGTATAAGATACGAACTCAAACTTGTGTTTGAATAAAATGAAATTTTTAAGTTAATTCAGTAAATGTTACTTGATTATTTTCATAATTTTAAGAAATTACATATATCCACCTGTTATTTTTAAGAGGTTTTTGCCTCAGGGAGTTAGTGTTCACACTAATTCACAAGAGAGAGACAGAGACAGTGAAAGGGAAAGTAAGAAAACACCCCCAGGGGAAAATGCCCACACTGCAATCCCTTCTCCTCCATTTTCCTCTGGGGGTCATGGGCATGCATGAACATGATATCATTTTCAAACCACTGGGTCTGGAACTCGAACTGCACTTGGTCATGTGGGAGTCCAGCGATGTAACCTCTTTGCCATCTGCTGGCCTTCCTCATATTCTTTATATATACACATAAGTATAATATGCATAGCGGTTTGTTAATATTCTTTATATATACACATAAGTATAATATGCATAGCGGTTTGTTAATAATCAGTGTAATAATATTTAATAAAATTAGAGAGAGTACTAGTTAGCTTTAAAGAAAACATTTAAGCTATTTTTTCATATTATGTATCAATAGAATTAAGATATACTAAAAACATCTAAAGCACTTTGAAAATTTGGGTAGTTGTTTATCTGATCTTAATATTGTGTTAGTGAGATCTTAACAAACTTTAAATCAAGGAAAGTATTTAAGTTTAGCATTGATGAGAGCAGGAGGGAGAATATCTGTAGACTGTTGGATTAATTGCTCCAAGAATGCCACAGAACATTTTTTTAAATAAAATGACTCTTACGGCCTAGGAGTGAGTGGAGATTCACGCTACATTAGTGATAGAAAAGGAAACGTTGCAACATACTCAAACGCATACACAAGAGTCTCATTTCGAAGACAAGTTTTCCAGCCCGATTAATTTTCTTGCACTGGATTCCCTAGAAAAGATATTCTGAGAAAAGACTTACTTGCTATGACTGTTTTGCGAAGTGAGATTTCAGGGAGGTGGGAATGAAAGTGTGATGGAAATAAGGTAGAGGAGAAGAGAGGGAAAATGTAAGAAGGCAGGACGTTGCATGACAGAAATGGCTTCAGTTCCTGACCAGAACAATTTATGGTTTATTCTGGGAGGACAACTTCAGAAATACTATATGAACTACTGAGTCTACTGAATTCATGTTATATTTCTGAAAAAAAAAAGATTTAAAAAAATTATCAGTTTGGGTAGAACTAAAAGTAACAGAAGGCTTTAATGTTGTCTCAGAAAAATTGGGGTGTTTCAAAAACAGAGCAATATAATTAGGCAAAACCAATGACTGCAGCTGATTGAGTGATTTGACACTATTATAGCCAGCCTGTCCATGATTCGTTTCCTCATGCATGCTGCCTCCTGGTTCCTTGAAAGGTGATTCAGTACAAGGCGTTAAGTCCATGTTTATAGCAGGAAAAAGAACAGGAGGGGAAATCCATGTCATTTTCCTTCTACCAATAAAAGAAAGGGTTAAGCAGAAACCTTAATAGGTGTCTAATTATGTCGCCATAGAATGTAACTACCCCAAGGTGACAGAGTCGTAAGGTGGGACATAACTACTTTCTTAAATCAGCGTGGTAAAAAAAAAGTAAGAATAAACACCAGATACCCAGATGACAGTATATTTCACAAATATAAATTGATTTATATAATTTACTGTAATAGATCTTTGCAAGATAAACAAATACTCATGCTTAATCATGTGTTTAAGTACAAAGCTGTGTATTTTAAAACACTCATCAACTTTTAAATTTAGACAACATAGAAACATGTGAACAAAGCAAATTATTAAGAATATTATTAATGGACTCTAGACTAAACACTCTCCAAGGGCTTTCACATTATCTAAAGACTACAGGCATAAATCACTAGATTGTACAATCCTAAATTACTAGACTTATTTAATAAGCCTTAGATCAATAAAAGAACGTAAATGTTAAGGCTCCAATGGAAACAACAAGGATCAGTTTAAACTCTATATTCTTCTGCTATTTTCCCTAAGAGCCTTGAGGGGCAGAACATTTTAACTGTAGTAGTAAGCATCAATTCTCTATTTTAACAGCAAATTACCCTTCCGAAGAAACAATAGCTTCAAGAGAGATTGAATCAAATAACTCAATTGGCTGGCATGGATCACTTGCTCACAAATACCTTTCAAAATCACATGTTTGAGCTCCCCCTTCCTTAGACTGACTGTTTCTAATGTGTACGCATGTGCCTATAAATGATTTAAATGCCCTATAAAAGTTAAGCAATAAAAGGCAACTTAGTAAAATAAAGCTATAACTTCTCTTAGAATATCCTTTACACAGAAATAAACTAGCATTCTGTATCTGTTTTTTTTCTTTTTCTTTTTTTTTTTCTTTTTTTTTTAGGTTTTTGCCATAGAGCATATGAGCTCACTGGAGAGGAGAGAGACAGAGAGAAAGAGAGAGAAAAAGAGAAAGATGAGAAATCACACCACAGGTTGATGGCCAAGCCTCTATCCCTTATCTTCCCTTCCCGTCTCTGCATTTTGGGTACTCACACACATCATTTTCAAGTCTGTTATGATTTTCAGTTCACCAGGTCTGGAGCTCAAACCCCAGACCTCTTGGCCATTTGAGAATTCAACTGCCTTCACCACCACACCACCTGCTGGCCCCTATCCTTTTTTAATTATAAAATATTTAAAAATAATTGTCAGTGTTTAAAGAAATTTATCCTCTCATTTTATGTGAAATGTATAATGAATAGAGTAGCTACAGCAATTTTTGATTGTCAGGTGCCTAGAGTTTGCTTAAGGAGTTTTAGAGAAAATGTAGAAGACAATTAATTTAAGAAAAACAATTTTAGGCACCTTTTGTTAAAATGATATCATCATGAGTTGGGACCGGCAGATGGTGTGACGGTTACGTTGTTGGACTCCCACGTAGTCAACTGCGGTTTGAGTCAGGGACTCAGCAGCTTAAACCTCATGTGGGCATGTGTACATGCATGCCCAAGATCCAGAGAGGAGAACAGGGAGAAGAGGTTGTGGGGTGGCCATTCCCCACCCCGGGGGGATGATTTCTCGCTTTCTGTCTCTGTCCTTCTCTGTCTCTCTGGTGAGTGTATGCGCCCTATAGAAAAACTCTTTCTCTCAAAAAAAATTTATATTGTCATGTGTTAAGTGAGCAGTTTCTAAAATAAGCACAGTTTTGAAAAAAGGCAAATGTTATACATCCAAAAACTAAATGATGAAGATTAGTAAGTGGTTCATTTTATAGTGTATGTGATCTATGTGCCTTAGTATCTGCTTATTTAGTGCTAGTCCTGAGAATTTAGATGAAGTTTGTTTCAAACAAAACATCTAATATAAGATTAAAACATGTTTTTCTAATAATTTTTACATGTGCTTTACTTCTGGTGGATGTATTTTCTATTTCTTACAAAATGAATGCAAACAAATTGTTGGAATTTTCATTAATTTATAGATCAGAATTTCACTATGCTTTTTTTTTTCTTTCTCTTTTGAGATTTTTGTTACAAGGCACATTTGCTTGCCAAAGAGATAGAGAAAAAAAGTGAGACATCATCCCCCCACCCCAGAGGGGATGGCAACACCACAGTACCTTCTATTCCATTCTCCTCTCAGGATTTTGGGCAAGCACTCTCACATGCCCAGTGTGTTACAAGCTGCCAGGTCCAGGATTTGAGCTGTGGGAGTCTTTCATATTTATATTCTTTTTTATTCTTTTATAGTCCTTTATATTCATTTATATTTCAACCATGTGGGAGTCTACCACCTTAACCACTATGCCACCTGCTGGCCCCATGCTTTCTTTAGACATACCTGAATTATATTCAGTACATATTCATCTGTAAAAAGGAATGTTGCCTTAAATTAAGAATATCTGGGAATTTTTCTACTGCAGATGATTTTCTAAGATGAAATTTCTTTTTTGGAATAAATGTTTAAAAATTTTATTTTCGATTGCAGTAAGAATCTGGGTCTCTATTTTACCAGTGTAAGTCTGAAGAGTAATGTGAAATTTTTAGTTGGTATTTTAATGATCCTGTGATATTATGAAGTCCACAAAGAAAAAATGAAAACTAGGTCATGCATGTAATTTTTAAATAAATATTATTTAATATCTAATATTGGAATGTCTCACGTATACGCAGAACATTTTGTTTCTGTATGTGCTCACACATGGAGTTACTAATTTTAGTATTAGAATGTGGAAAGGCATGGAACAAAGTGTTTGTATCTATGACATGACTTTTTGTGTAGGGCTGAGGAGGACAGTAGTAGTTCCTGGCAATCCCTTGCCATACATCCACCACCTAGGCCACAAGACAAGGAAATTTGATGGATCTGTACCTCTGTTCAGATGTAGCATTTCTTTCTTGGTGTTTTAAAATTATTAATTTATTTTTTAAAACATTTTCTTGGTAAATACTAATTGTACATATTTGTGGAAATACAATGTGATTTCACGGTGCAAGAATGCAATCTGTAATGATTCATACAGAATAATTGGTGTACCTTCATCTCAACCTTCTGTCATTACTTGTGTTGGGAACATTAAAAATCCTCCGTTTTACTTAGACATATCCAGTTCGTTCTTCCTATATGTGTTCTCCCCATTGTGTTTTGTAAGAGCAGAGGCTAGTCCTCCTACCTGCGATTTTTTTCTGTCAATATCTCTCTGTTCTACTCCCCATCCTTATAAGCCTCTAGCACTATGACAAATCTTTTAAAGACATCATAATGTAGAATAAAACTTCAGTCTATACTTAACTAGTTAAAGTAAAATAAATCAGGTTCTATATTATCTTTAAGTGCAAAGAAAAATTCTCTTTTGAAATTTGACTTTCATTATTTCTAGCTTTTTCAAGACAAAAGAGTAAATAGTCACTGGATTGTTCAGTACCATTCGGTGACTAGTCATGTGTTCACAAAGGATTGAATAAAAAAAAGTACTTCTGCCTTTACCTGTCATCTTTCCATCTTACTCTGAAAGAAAACATTATAATGTTTTTGGAAAATCAAAGAGAAAAATTCTTAATTTTTACTTGAACAGTTGATATACACTTCTTGTAAATTATCCTTGAATATTAATGATCATGACAATGCTAGAAATATAAGGGAAAATGAAATACATGTATCTGCATAATGTGGAAGATTATAAGTACAGGTAAAACAATTTCCAGCCTTAAATTCTGACTCCATTTTTTAGCTGTGTGACCTTAGACAGACTGTCTGACCTTTCTATGCCTTTGATTTCTTATCTGTGAAACTGGGAAAATAAATGGACCAACCTCATAGAATTTCTTAAAATCAAATGAATTAGGTTTTTTTTTTTTTTTTTTTTTTTTTTTTTTTTTTTTTTTTTTGAGAGTTTTTTGCTATAGAGTGTGAGTGCTCGCCAGAAAGACAGAGAGAGACAGAGAGATAGAAAGTGAGAAATCATCCCCAGGGGGGATGGCCATGCCGCAATCCCTTCCCTTCCATTCTCCTCTCGGGATGTTGGGCACGCACACACACGTGCCCAGTGTGAGTTTAAGCCACCAGTCCGGGTCTCAAACCACAGTTGGCTATGTAGGAGTTCAGCGACATAGCCATTATGCTAACTGCTGGTCCCAAAATCAAATGAATTAGTACAGGCTAAGCATTTATAACAATTATTGGCATCTATCATGCTGAGTCACTCAATAAATATTAGCTGTTATATATGGCATAGACTTTATATATGGTTTGACTAAATCACTGCTTAACAATTGGTGATTGGCATCAGTGCCTTTTATCGCATTCTTTTATATTTCATATTTAAACACCTTTCACTTAAATGAATTGGAAGACTTCTTCAGAGCACTGTCCTTTAATTTCATTCTGCTTTTCTTGGCACAGCTGTTCCATATTAAATCTACCTCAACTCACTTCTTACAGCTTGTTTGTGTCAGCTTTATTGTAAATATAAAAGAAAATACTAGCTCTGAAATCTGTGACAATAACATGCTAAAAATTTTTGCTACCCATATAATCTATGTTTATATCCTTTAAGATTGTTCTCAAATAAAACACAATCATAAAATGAAATTCCAGAGACTATTCTCTTAGCCTTCCAAAAATGCTTTAAACAGTGTTTATACAATGCACTTTGAAAAATGTTTTTAAGGGAACTTCTACATTGAAATTATTATTATTTATTAAATATTTTAGGAGACTGAGATTTTTGCCATAGGACGTGTGTACTTACCAGAGAGACAGTGGGAGATAGAGACAGAAAGCCAGAAATCATCCCCCATGGGAGGTGACCATACCATAATCCCTTTTCCTCCATCCATTCTCTTCTCGGGATCTTGGGCACACACATATGCACCCAGTGTGAGTTTTAAGCCTAGGTTCAGAAATTGAACCAAGGTCAACTATATGGGAGTCCAGCGACATAAACATTATGATATCTCCTGGACCCTAAATAAAATAATGGAGGCTACTTTGTGAGCCTCCATTATTTTATTTATATACTAAACTATTTAGATCATGGTTTGAACAGTTAACTTGTACTAAGGGGTCTTTAAAAAGTTCGTGGAGAGTAATTATTATGAAAAAACTATGCATGTATTTTAATTTTTTGTGCACAAAATAGACTTGCATTTTAATTGTCTTCCCATGAGCTATTTGAAGATACCCCTTGCATATGCTACACTTGAGATAAAGCAAATCACTCAAATAAAACTGACACAACCACTTCACAACCAACTTAAAGAAAATATTAAATCTTATGATGCTAGTTTTATGCTTTTGAGTACTTTGATAATACACTGACCTTATCTAAGAATTTCTATAATTTTTTCTAATTTCTTCAGTGATTTAAATATTTAACTTATGTCTTATATATAGCCCTGGAATTAAACATTAAAAAAAATTTTACAACAATAAGAAAAAAACATCCATAAGAAAATAAATCATGGGACCAGCAGTTAGCATAATAGCTGTGTCATTGGACTCCCATTTAGTCGACTGTGGTTTGAGTCCCGGACCTGGCAGCTTAAACTCAGGCCAGGCGTGTGTGCGTGCGTGCCCAAGATCCCGAGAGGAGAATGGAGGAGAAGGGACTGCAGCGTGGCCATCCCCCCTGGGGGGGGTGATTTCTCTCTATCTCTCTGTCTCTCTCTGTCTTTCTGGCGAGCACATATGCCCTATAGCAAAAATCTCTCAAAAAAAAAAAAAAAAAGAAAAAAGAAAAGAAAGAAAAGAAATCAGATCAAAAATAAAAAAAAACATTAAAATACTTTTACAGAATTATAATATTTATTTATTTAATGAGATATAATAATTAGATTATTTGTTAATGAGATGCTTTCTATAATGGTTTCCATTTCTCTATGGAAATCAGGGGGAGACATTTAACGTAATGATGCTTTAAGAACTTAGGAAGGAATGAAATCACTTCCTATATTCTGCAAAATGGAGCAATACCATATAAATGTACAATTATCTCTGGATTATTGTGTCACACATTTATGGGATAACCAGCAGGTTATGTGGGTAAATGTTCCTACATATTAAAGTAGAACACACTGTTCATCTTAATTGCTGGCTCATCAGCACTCTATTACCCAGGTTTTGTCCTTCAGTCAACAGTATCTGCTTGAAATAACCCCTTTATTACAAAAAGGTACTTTTACAATGTTGTCTGTCTTTTGTAAAAATAATATGCACTAATATTTTGTCTTTTAGAACTAAAGAAAATAATCTACATATGTGTGCCCCTTGTCTGTTTCTAATATCCCTTAAATAATCTATTCTACCAAATTATCTTTAGATATCCTCAGTTCAAAAATTAAGAAAAACTCAGTAGTGGTGGCAGAACCAGGAGGCAGTGCCAGCTGGTGGCTGAGACAGTGTGGGAGGCCTGGGCTCAGTTTCTGGCACAGTCTAAGCAAGCTGGGTATGACAGCATGCACCTGTGTTTCCAGCTAAGGTGGAAGCAGGATGGAGGCTGGAGCAGGGTGAAATAGGTCAAAAACACTTCTCTTACCTGACCCCTCCCACCACACACACACACACACACACACACACACACACTCACTCTTTCTCTCCCTTCCCACCCTTCATAAAAACAAAAATAAAACAAGCACAAACACACACACACGAGAAGACTAAGTCAATGTTCTCCAGTTCTTATGTTTTTTTTTTTTTTTTTTTTTTTTTTTTTTGAGAGGTTTTCACTATTGAATGTTGAAGCGGGGAGATTAATGTCTCTGTACTGACTGACATGCATGGCATTCCCTTTTGAAAAAGTAATGTAATACAATGTAAAGTTATATGTAATTCAATGTAATATAAAGAAGAATATGATGATAATAAAAAAGGGATGTAAAAAAAAAATTGAAAAAAAAAAAAAAAAAAAGAAAGACAGAGAGAGACAGAGAGACAGAAAGTGAGAAATTGCCCCCAGGGGGGATGGCCACACCGCAATCCCTTCTCCTCCATTCTCCTCTCGGGACCTTGGTCATGCACACACTTGCGCCCAGCGTGAGTTTAAGCCACCAGGTCTGGAACTAGAACCCCGGTCGACTACATGGGAGTCCAGCGACATAGCCATTACACTATCCCAAGGTATTAAGAATTTTTGTTGATTGACTCGGACTAAATGCAAGCTACACATATGAACACATACTACACATCACACGGCTCTCAAGGGGTCAGCAAAGAGAACTGTATATGACACAAAGAAAATCCTCCCTGTAATTCCCTCATAGTATTGCATTACTAAGCACAGTAAAACTGGTAATGAGATATTTTGTTTTTCTCCTTTCTGCATATAAAATTATTATTCATTTATGATTCCAGGAAGATAGCCATAAACAGTATTATAAACAGCAAAAATTTCCCAGAAAATTATTAATGTGGAATATATACATGTAACTTAATTTAGTTGAGAAAATCTATCCCATTCAAAATCTTCTGATTCTCCTTTTGAAAATATTTTTATACGATGATTGGAATTGAAAGTCTGATCAGGCCCAACTCTGTCATTTTACAGGTGGGGAAACTGAGAGCCAGAAACAAGTGATATTTGCTCATGGCAGGGCTGGGCTGAGACCCTGGTCTTCTGCCTGTCTTGCTGCTGTTTCTTATCAGATGAGGTTCTCTGCCCACAAGCCAGGAGTCTGTTGGTTCTGGCATCAGTGTGTCTCGACTTGCTCTGTGACCTCTTGCAAGTTCTTGTCTCTCTGGTTTCAAGTGCTCTGTCTGTCTTCTCCAAGAGGACACTGAAATGAGCTACTCTCTGTGGGATCTGTCACCTGAGATGCTGGCCTGAGGAAAACCACATAGGGGATGATGTCATCTTCCTGTGGAAATTTACCCTGGCAGAGGGTCAGAGATTTATAATACAGACGGGAGATCAAAGCTCTTCTCTCTATGCAGAATCAGCCAGATGTGGTAGAGACTGTCCCATATGGGGGACGCAGTCTTCCAAGTTGTGCCCATCACTGCTTATTGCTGCCACCAAGGCTGGGGACACAGCCTGCCTCCTTTGGGATGATACAGGAAGATTTTAGTCCAGGTTGGCAGAGGTTGGGAGCCCCCAGCACTGAAGACTCACTGTGCCCACAGAGCCTTGTGGCACCATTCTGTGAGGGCTTCTGGAAAGGGATGACTGCTTGGGCTGAGGCCATTTGGTCCTGAAGTTCTTCTCTGACAAGGTTCCTTTCTTTTATTGGGGGAGAGGTTTTTGCCATAGGGCGCGTGCGCTTGCCAGACAGACAGAGAGAGACAGAGAGACAGAAAGCGAGAAATCACCCTCCAGGGGGAATGGTCACGCTGCAATCCCTTCTCCTCCGTTCTCCTCTCGGGATCTTGGGCACATACGCACATGCACCTGGCGTGAGTTCCAAGCCACCGGGTCTGGGACATGAACTGCGGTCGACTATGTGGGAGTCCAGCGACATAACCATTACGCTAACTACTGGTCCCAAGGTTCCTTTCTTGATGGTCAATAAGAGATGTAGTCCAACAATAGATGGACTGAGGAATGAAGTTCATCCCTCTTTACCAAGGATAGGCTGATAAGTTTCTCCACTGCACAGAGCAATTTGGGAGCACAGATTGAGACTGTGGGAGGCCACTCAGCAGAGGAGGTTTCAGCCTGAGCTATACATTAGACTCCCCTGTGGAATGTTCAGGAAGTGCAGATGCCCAGGCCCACCTGGGCCCATTGAAGCTGAATCTCCAGAGGAGGGCCTAGACTTCTATATGTTTTAATAAGCTTTCCAGGTGATTCTGCAACATGGTGAGGATGGAGATCCATTGGACTAATCCCTCTGCCTATTTGCTTTACAACTTTGACACCTTCTGGAGCAACATATTTTTCTTTTGTGTGTGTGTGTGTGTATGTATTAGAGATGTAGTCTTAATACTATTTTGAAATGTATAGTAAGAATCATAGCAAGAAGAAACCTCACTTTTGGACATCTTTCTCATCACAAAGAAAATAAAGATTGTTTCTTAGACTTCTGGGGTACTAGTACTTGCCACATGAAAGATGCTAATGAGTTGATAGGTTATAACATAGATAAGCACAATATCTATTCAGTTAAAAATAGCTACATGTAGGCACATCAAATTCCCAAATCAATAAAACTTCTCTAAAATATGTTATATAATCTAAATACTATGAGCCGTGCATGTATTCATATACCATAAATATCATTGTATTGGCTTTTTTTTAACCAAATAGTATTAGTATTTTCCTTCACTGAGTGTTTTTTTTTTCTTTAATTTACTAGAAAGAGTGTGCACTTGAGAGAGAGAGAGAGCACGAGAGCAAGAAAGCACCGCTACGAACATAGCCATGCTACAATCCCTTCTTTTCCATTTCTTTCTCCTTTCAGGATTTTGGACATACATGCACTTATGCTCAGTATGTTCCTTAAACCACCACATTTGAGATTTAAAACAAGCAGAAGGTAATATGGGATCCAGTCACCTTAACCACCAGATCGCAACCTAGCTTACGCTCAGGGAGTTTTTAAATTAAATTTATTTAAAAGAGATGTTTGAATTAAAAAAAAAAGATTATTCATAAGGTAGCAAACTAAAAGAATTGCTTAATGATGTCCCTCTCAAAAGTACCTGCAGTTTACTCTATATTTTAGTTTACATATACATAATTTTGTATTAACATATAACAAAGTACTTTAAAATTAAACATGAAATAATTATATAAAACCTATATTATTTCAAGTAGTTAAAAGTACACCTGTTTTTGAATTTTTAGAAATTTTCTGTGGTATAGAAACTATGGTGCTGGACTCCCACTGGCAGATTGTGGTATGAGTCCTGGACCTGGCTGCTTAAAAATCATACCAGCCATGTGTGTGTGTGTGCGTGCTGAAGATCCCAAGAGGAGAATGGAGGAGAAGGGATTGCGGCATGGTCATCCTCCCTGGGGGGTGATTCCTCACTTTCTGTCTTCTGGTGAGTACACATACTCTATAGCAAAAGTCTCTCTCTCTCTCTGTCTCTCTCTCTCTCTCAAATCTCTCTAAAAAATTTTTTTTTCTATTATTCACTTGCTAGAATATCAAAACAGTGTTTGATAGAAGTGACAGTATTGGGGATGTCTCCTTCTTTTTCTTTTATTAAATATTTTATTTGACTGTATTTATTTATTTTTATTTTTAATTAGACCAGAGAGAGACAGAGAGAGGAAAAAGTGAGAAAGCAAGCAACCAAATGCGGGATTCACACTACTTGACCATGCAGGAGTCCAACACCCTTAAACATCATACCACCTGCTGGCCCCTGGGCATGCCTTCTTCTTGACTTTAAGGAAAATGCATTGAAATTTTCACTATTAGATAAAATGTTTATTGTAGTTTAATTTTTTTTATTTATTTTTTATATATATTTTTTATTATCATCATATTCTTCTTTGTATTACATTGAATTACATATAACTTTACAGTGTATTACATTGCTTTTTCAAAAGGGAATGCCATGCATGTCAGTCAGTACAGAGACATTAATCTCCCCACTTTAACATTCAATATCTTTTCTATGTTTTCCCCAATCATTATTATTATTATTCTAATTATTTTTTAAAACAGTCAATTGCTATTTCTCATTTTGCTTGTACATGATAGGCAAAGTATTGTAGTTTAATTTTATTACATAGTCTTACCTTGACAAAACTTTATGCTATTTTTGTGTTCCCTAGAGTTTCTATCAAAAACGGATATTTAAATGCATCAAATATTTTTTGTGTAGCTTATATATTGAGGCAAATGTGTGCTTTTGCTTCATTGATATAGTGAACCACACTGATAGACTTTAAAATTTAAACTCACCTTGAATTCCTGTAATAAGTCCTAGTTTGTCATAATCTATCATCCTTTTAATATAACATTAGATTTTATTTTCTGATGTTTTATTTAGGAGTTTCATATCTATGTTTATGAGACATGTTGAGTAATAAATTACTTTTCTGTGATGGTCTTGTCAGTTTGATATTAGAGATATACTGACTGAAGTGTATTAGTCAAAAATTGTTTCTTCTTCATCTCTTCTATGAAAGAATTTGTGCACAAAAGATTTTATTTCTTGCCTAATTTTATGTAAAAATTCATCTGCAGAAGTAACGGGACTGGATTATTTTGAGGACTTGCTGGTGAGGACATATTTTTAATGAAAGAGACCATTTAACAAGTACAATATTATTCTAGTTTTCTCTTTCATCTTGTGCTTTTCTAGAAGTTACTCAATTGCATCTAAGTGCCTGATGTAAATATAAACATTTTTGTAAAATCCTTTTATGAAGGTCTCTAAGATCTGTCATAGTATCTCCATTTCATTGCTGATAAGGTTACATTGTGCACTATCATAATACTTTTATATTTTCAAGGAATCAACTTTTACTATCTTGTCTTTTTTTTTTTTTTTCTCGTTTTTTGGAGAGCTTTTTGCTATAGGGCGCGTGCACTCGCCAGACAGACAGAGAGAGACAGAGAGATAGAAAGCGAGAAATCACCCCCCAGGGGGGATGGCCACACCGCAATCCCTTCTCCTCCATTCTCCTCTCGGGATCTTGGGCACACACGTACACGCGCCCGGCGTGAGTTTAAGCCGCCGCGTCCGGGACTCGAACCACGGTCGACTACGTGGGAGTCCAGTGACATAGCCATTACGCTAACAGCTGGTCCCTATCTTGTCTTTTTTTTAAGAGAGATTTTTTGCTATAGAGTGCATGCACTCACTGAAGAGACAGAGAGAGACAGAGAGATGGAAAGTGAGAAATCACCCCCTAGGAAGGATGGTCACACAGCAATCCCTTCTCCTGCATTCTCTTCTTTGTATTTTGTGCATGGAGCCTGAACCGTGGTGGACACTGTGGGTGTCCAGTGACGTAACCATTATGTCATCTGCTGGTCCCAATATCTTGTCTTTTTCTTCTGTATGTTGGATTTCTATGTTCTTAATATCTGCTCTCACCTTTAGTAATTTTTTCCCTTCTGCTTCACCTGAATTTAATTTGCTGTTCTTTATATGTATACTTAGGACACAAGATAAACAATTTTAAATCTGTAATTTTTCATAATATATGAAGTTTTATGAAATGCGTTTTCTTCAAAGGATTACATTACCTGGATCCCACAAGTTCTGATAAGTCATAGATCAGTGATAGACTCAGGTGAAAACACTGCATAACTTTTGGTTCCTTTATTATTTTTTGTATGAGACACATTTGCTATAGGGATCGCAAGAGAGAAAGAGACAGAAAGTGACAAATCACACCCGGGTGATATGGTCATGTTGTAATCCCTTCTCCTCTATTTTTCTCTTGGGATTTTGGCAATGGAAGCACATGCGCCTAGCACGAGTTTTGAGTTGCTGAATCTGGGACTTGAACCACAGTCAACTACATGGGTGTCCAGCAACATAACCATTATACCATTCACTGTTTTCTTAGTTCCTGTTCTGATCAAGAGGTTAGGGTGTGGTGAAAGGGTAGGGTGTGGTGAAAGGGGAACTCTCCTACACTGGTGGTGGGAATGTAAACTGATTCAGCCACTGTGGAGAACAATATGGAGGTTCCTCAAAGATGTACAAATAGAACTACCATTTGATGCAGCAATCCCACTTCTGGGTATCTACCCAAAGGACAGGAGAATGCTCAGTCAGAAAAGCACTTGCACATCAATGTTTAACGCAGCATTATTCACAATTGCTAGGACATGGAACCAACCCAAATGTCCACAAACAGATGAATAGATTGAAAAAGTGTGGCACATATACTCTATGAAATACTACTCAGTCATAGAAAACAAGACCCTGGCATCTGATAGACAGTGTTCAGATATGGAGGATCTATTGCTGAGTGAAGCAAGCCAGGATATGAAAGAAAGATATTGCATGTATCCACTTAATATATACCGACTATCCACACTATATGGTAGAGATCGAAATATTGTAGGGCATAAAAGCAGTGAAAATAATTAGGGATGCCGAAGACAGTGTGGAATTGGGTGGGATAAGGGAAGAGTATAGAGAAGGATAGCAAGAGAATAAATAGAAGTGTGACATTAGTGGGACACAGAAATAGTTTATTACCTGTTGATAACATGTATAATATTCTCAACTGGACTGGTCTGAGAAGTATTTCATGTTGATGTTGGATAAATTATTTTCACAAGCAAATTTATAGTGATTGAATGTTTAAAGAAAAAATGAGAATAAAAAAATAATAATCTGGAAAAAATGATGAAAATCTATTTGATGATGTGGATAGTAATGTCTTTGTCTTGACTGATATGTATGGTATTCCTTCTGGAAAAATAAAACTAATATTCTGTAAAGATATATGTCATTCAATGAAATATTAACAAGATTTTGGTAATAATAAATAAATTTTTAAAAAAGAGGTTATGTAAAGTAAATGGGCTGGATTCTTTTAGGGTATTACGTGCAGAACCATTTTTATTTGTAGGGATGTTTTCTTCTTTAAATAAGTGCAAGATTCTTCTTTCATCTTGTGCTTTCCTAAGAGTTAGTTCATTGATTCTAAGTTAATTGCTTAATTTCCAAACATTCGGGATTGTTTCAGTTAACTTGTATTTACTGATTGTCTTGTTCAATTCTACTATAATTATAAGATGTAGTCTGCATAATTTCAGTTCTTTGTAATTGTAAAGATGCATTTTCATTTACTATATAGTCTTTCTGCTTACTGTCCCATATGTACTTGAAAAGAATGGATGTTTTACAGTTTTTAGATATAATGTTCTATAGAACAAGTTTGTTAAATATGCTATAGGATAGGTCTATCTTTACCAATTGTTTATTTGTTGTAAAAATGAAAATCTCCAAATGTGTCTGTAGATTTTTCTCTTTTATTTTTTTTTTAAAAGAGTTTTGCTATGGGTACCTGTGCTCACCAGAGAGAAAGAGAGAGACAGACAGAAAGCCAGAAATCACCACCCCACCACCCACCCCGAGGAGGATGGCCACACTGCAGCCCCTTCTCCATTCTTTCCTTAGGACTTTGGGCATGCATGCATACATGCCCAGCATAAGTTTTAAGCCGCCAGGTCCATGACTCAAAACGTGGTCAACTCTGTTGGAGTCCAGTGACATCACTATTACACTGTCTGCTGGTCCAGCTTTTCTTTAAAAAAAAAAAATAAGATTAGGGGCAGCACATTGTGTGGTGGTTAGGGTGCTAGATACCACGTGGCCAACTGAGCAGTCTAAATTCCAGACCATGTGGCTTGAAAACACACTGGGTCTGTGTGCATGCCCAAAATCCCAAGAGAAAAAGTGATTGCAGTATGGCTGTTTCCCCTGGGGTATGATTTCTCGCTTTCCCTGTCCCTTCTTCTCTCTGGTGAGTACACATACCCTGCAGCAAAAACTGAAAAAAAAAAAAAAAAAAGTATGACTCTGCCTCATATATACTTGAAACTATGTTAGTAGTTGGGTAAGAATTTAAGCTATTGTTTCTACCTTTTGAATTGATTATTCTACCCATTTCAAGAAATAGACTTATCACTCTTTTAATAGTTCTTGCCTTATAGCTTCAGAGAATATTTGCTCTGTACTAAAGTAGCCACACCGTTTTTATTTTTTTAGAGGTTTTTGCTATAGGGTGTGTGCGCTTGCCAGAAAGACAGAGAGAGACAGAGAGACAGAAAGCAAGAAATCACCCCCCAGAGGGGATGGCCACGCCACAATCCCTTCTCCTCCATTTTCCTCTCAGGATCTTGGGCACGCACGCACATATGCCTGCCATGAATTTAAGCCACCAGGTCTGAGACTCAAACCACGGTTGACTACATGGGAGTTCAGCGACATAGCCATTATGCTATCTGCTGGTCCCACCATTTATTTATTTATTTTTTTAATGAGAGATTTTTGCTATAGGGTTGTGTGCTCACCAGACAGAGGAGGGGGATGTCTAAATTGATAATCTTTCTTTTTCTTTGCCTTTTAATGATGTATGCCATAGGGCACATGCACTCACCAGACAGAGAAGATAGAGACAGAAGAAATGGAAAGAGAGAAATCACCTCACAGGGGGATGGCCACGTGACAATACATTCTCCTTTCAGGATTTTGGGCACATGATCCTGGCATATATTTCAAGTCAGTGAGTCAGGACTTAAACCACAGAGTCAAGCACATGGGATCCAGCACCCTAACCACTATGTCATTTGCTGGCTCTATTTTTAATTCTATCTCTATTTTTAATTCTGTGTACTTAGTACATTTAATTGCTGATAATTAGTAGTATACTTATACTAAAATCCAACTTGCCATGTATTTTCTAATTGATTATCTATTATTTCATTCCTAATTTGCTGTTTTCTTCACTTTTTATGCATTACATAAATAATTTTTAAAGGAACATGGCTTTTACTTTCCTCTTGAAGCACACCAAATTATTCTTTCTCCTCTAGGAGAGGCCTTAGGTCTGCCCGTTTTCCTAGTTTTGTGGTGCTATGCACCTACAGCAAGTCAACAGAACCTTCCTTTTGTTCTTAGTTGTCGATAGGTTTCAAAACTGTGTCATTCCACCATTATCCTGGTGAGGCATGACAGGAACCAATCCCTAGGATCTACATGATGATGGAAGAGTATAGCATGATGCTCTGTGAGGCAATTCCATATGAGAAGTTTCCCAGTTTAAGCAGAGGCCTTCCTGCACATGCTATGTATATACTTGACCATGATACTGGACTGGCCGAAGCCAGGTATGAATTGTGGGATCACAACCCTGTTGAGGGTGTTTCCACTCTCTCTCTCATTAGTGGAAGAAATAAATAAATACAAATTTCAGGAGGGAAGAAAGGAAGGAAAAAGAAGGAAGGAAGGAAGGAAGGAAGGAAGGAAGGAAGGAAGGAAGGAAGGAAGGAAGGAAGGAGGGAGGGAGGGAGGGAGGGAGGGAGGGAGAGAGAGAGAGAGAGAGAGAGAGAGAGAGAGAGAGAAGAAAAAAAGAAAGAAAGTAAAAAGAGAGAAAGAAAGAAAAACAAAGAAAGAAGGAAAGAAAGAAGAAAGAAAGAGAAAAAAGAGAGAGAAAGAAAAAGAAACAAAGAAAGAAGGGAAAAAAGAAAGAAGAAAGAAAGAAAAAGGAAGGAAGGAAGGAAGGAAGGAAGGAAGGAAGGAAGGAAGGAAAAGAAAGCGAGAAAGAAAGAGAAGAGAAAGATATAGTATGTGTGCAAGAGGAGGGTCTGTGGAAGGACATTTAAAAGAAAAATAGGGAGGCAAAGTATTGATGTCACAGGGAGGGAGGTGTGGTATTGTCTGTTGAGAATGCTTTGTGGTTTTGCCAACTGTGTTGTGGAGAGCTGTCCACCTGTTGTAATATCCATTTTGTAAGACAGATAATAATGTGACTGAATGTATACAAGAAAATGAAATGAAAAATAGATAAATTAATTTTTTCAAAGAAAGAAAGAGAGAGAGAGAGAGAGAGAGAGAGAGAGAGAGGGAGGGAGGGAGGGAGGGAGGGAGGGAGGGAGGAAGGAAGGAAGGAAGGAAGGAAGGAAGGAAGGAAGGAAGGAAGGAAGGAAGGAAGGAAAAGAATCCCTTCCTGTCCATTATGGGATGGTGCAGCAATAATATCCACTCCATATGCCTGCCTCTCAATCTTGGACTTCCGCACTGCTCGAACTGCAAGAAATGAAACATGTTCATTACAGATTAACTAGTTTGTGGTATTTTGTTTTAACAACACAAATCGTACCAAGATACCTCTACTGGTAATGACTTGTTCTGACTTAATTGCCCTTCTTAACTTGTATCAGTGTTGCTGTTCTTAGTTCTGTATTTGTTGGGGGTACTGAAGCCTCTTAACTGGATTCAGGGGTTCTCATAAAAGTGTTTGAATGATAAACTATCATTCTTCTTTTTTCTTTTTTCTTTTTTTTTTTTTTTTTTTTTGGACAGATTTTTGTTATAGGGCATGTGGGTTCGCCAGAAAACAGACAGAAAACAAGAAATCACACCCCGTGGGATGGCTACGCTGCAAACCTTTCTCCTCTATTCTTCTTTAGGGATTTTTGAGCACACACACACGAGCCTAGCATGAGTTTTAAGCTGCTGGGTCTGGAGTTTGAATCATGGATGACCATGTGGGAGTCCATCAGTGTAACCATTATACCATCTGCTGGTCTGAATAAACAATATTTCTTAAATCTATGTTATTGTGGGTCTGAGGCTTCCTATTCCACCATCTTGCTGATGTCATGAACATTTCAGTTTAATTGCAAATGCTTCAATACACACCCTGGAAAAAGAAAAAAAATCATTTTAGTATGACTTGTTCCAGCTCTGGTTCATTTCTAGCCATGCCCCTTATCAAACTATTGATTAAACATCTGATAGTTCTTTCTCCTAAGGGTTAACAAACTTCAAGAGATTTATTTCTGTTATTCAGTTATTTTGATGTTTATTCTTTATCTTTCCAATCCCATAGAGCTTCAAAATATGCTGAATATGTTGAGAGGATTACCAATACTGTATTTGTTTCCAAGCTCCTTTTCTTAGGAAAAAAATTGTTTCCCAAATACAGGAAAACAAGAAAGATTTCACTTCAGCTTTCAGAAGTTTTATTGTAGGTCTTGAGCTTTTCAAACCATGAACTTAGTAAATGCACAGGGGAAACTGGCTGTGCGTTTGCACACCTCTGAATATTGGTGCTTCATGCCTTTCTGAACAAACATTACTTGCTCTAGTGACTTCTCTTTTCCTCTTGTAGATTCCTTCTGTATATTCGAAGCCCAGTCCTCAGCCTGCACTCAGAATGGACAAATATTCCCTGGACAAACATGCTTAAAATGATCAGCTGACTTAGAAAGGGCTCAAACCTGTGTGCACTTGTAGCTCATATAGTTCTCTTTTCTTTCATAGTAATGTTATTTTTTTAATATATGATTATTATAATTTACTTAATTTATTGGTATGGTTTATACATATGTTTCAGTAGAAGCATTGACTTATCGTAATGTAACATTCCCATCCAGAGACTTAAGTCCTCTAGTAGTTAATTCTACTTATTTTTATATAATCTCAAGCTTGAGTAATATGTCTTTGCACATTAGAGGGACCAATAAATATTCCATCAGAGATTGTGATGTCATTAAAATGATCTTCACTGATGATTACACTGCAATATTGAAGCACATTAATATTACCTTAAACAGGCATGCAATAAATAACCAAATGCCAAATGAGTTAAGAAGAGGTAAAAGATCTCTACAATGAAAACTGTAAAACATTAATGAAAGCAATTAAAGAAGATATAAAATAAATGTAAAAACATTCCATGTTCATGGATTAGAGGAAACGATATTAGGATTTGAAACTATCCCAAGTGATTTATAATAAATTAATGTAATCAGTATCAAAGTACTAACCAAATTTCCAACAAAAATAAAAATAATTATCATAAAATTTGTTTGAAAGCTCTAAAGACCCTGAATAACCAAACCAAATTTGTGCAAAAACAAAATTGTAGGCATCATACTATTTGACTTCAAAATGTATTACAATGTCGTAATAAACCAAATTGTGTGGAAGTGGCACAAAAACAGGCATATAGACCAATAGGAAAGAATAGAAATCCCACAAATAAATCTATAAACCTACAGAGAAGTGATTTTTGTCAGAGATCTCAAGAGAATTCAGTAGAAAAAGGACAGTCTCTCCCTTCCAACCACACACCTGGTACTATTGTCAACAACCTCTCCCTGGCCCAGCTCTCCCACCTAGAGCAGATAGGGAGAGAGTTCCATGATCTCCCTGCCCAGGGTAATGTAGGCAGGATATTAGTCGGGGGTGTCTAGCTGATTAAACCATATTTAACATAGCCAATGAGATGAATCAGTGGCCCCAGCCACATATGAAATAGCCAATGAGAAATCAGTCAGCCCAGTCACATTTGATAGAGTCAATGAGATGAGAACAGTCAGTGGGCCGAGCTAAGGATCAACCCACACAACCTAGGTTCATCACAGAAGCCATCCAGCAAAAATAGCTAACTGTGGTTCAAGACTCAGACCCAGCAGCTTGAAAAATCATGCTGGGTGAGTGTGCATACTTGCTAAAAATCCCAAAATGAGAATTGAAAAAGGAATTGCCATATGGCCACCCCCAGAGGGTAATTTCTTACTTTCCCTCTCTGTGTCTTTTTCCATGTCTCTCCAGAGAGTGCGTGCACCCTGTGGAAAAGAATTAATAAATAAATAAATGAATAAATAAATAAGAGAAAAATAGTGCTGGGAAAATTGAAGAATGAAACTAGACTTCTATATCTCATTATATAGTAAAATTAACTGAAAATATTGAAGGTTTAAATACAAGTTCAGAAACCATTAACTTAAATGAAACAGAAAACAATAGAAATGATGCAGATATTGATTTAGGCAAATAGATTTTAAGTAAGACCTCAGAAGTATAGACATCAGCATCAAAGATAGACGAATAGGATTATATCTAACTAAAATCTTCTGCACAGAAAAAAAGAAAGAAAGAAAAAATAACAGTAGAGCAAAGAGATAACCTACAGAATAGGGTAAAGCATTTACAAGTGACACATCTGACATAAGATTAATTGCTAGATTACACAAGGAAACAAAAAGGAATAATAGGTCCAGACAAGTCCAAAACCCATTGGGCAAATTTTATTAAATTTCCAGGCTTGAGAATAATCCTCTGTACTTTGACAGTCTGAGCTCCAAATCTACTGTGGGAGAGGCCCCACCCACTTAGCCCAAGAAGTTAACTGTCAGTCCAAGACCCTGTATCCATGGGTCTGCCTTCAGAATCATCTATCCTTTATTTTATCTCATCTCTGACCCTTTTCAGTACAAGCTGGAAGTGTTTCTGCCAATTAAATCCTCTTGCCATGTTCAGTAGATTTGGAAGCTCTGTGGGGTGGGAAAGATAAAGAAAGAACATGAAAATACTTGGATGCAGAGCTATTGTAAATTCCCTGAAGATTTTAGTCTTTAGGAGAAAGATCTCTCAGGATCTTTTGTTTGTTTGTTTTGTTTTAGTGTGAATATCCTTTCTTTGCCTGTCCTACAATTATAATTTACTAGTAGTTTTTAATTGCTAGAAGGCATGTGTGCTCCCCAGTGAGAGATAAACAGATAGAGAAAGAGAGAGAAAGCATCTTTCAATGGGATGTGGTCACACTGTGATTCCTTCTCCTCCGTTTTTCTATTTTGTCAGAATTTGGGCCACACATTCTCATAGCTGCCAGGACAGGGTTTGAACAACAGTTAGCCACGTGGGATCTAACTGTATTAACCTCTAAGCTATGGGGCTAGCCCAAGTGGCAAATAACATTTTTCATGATGTCACATATTCACAGAGAATGAGGAATTTTTCACTACGATGGGCCATACTTTGAGTTTCACCCATAATATATATAAAATTATATGACATATAAATATTAATATAACCAATATTTTAATACATAATTAATATAAATTCAAATACTGTTATTCTCAATGTTCACAAGTCTTGCATTCACTTTATTTATTTTTTAAATAATTATTTTGATTCAACTTTATTTATTTATTTAAATTTGACCAGAGATGGGACCAGCAGTTAGCGTAATGGCTATGTCGCTGGACTCCCACGTAGTCGACCGCGGTTCGAGTCCCGGACCCGGCGGCTTAAACTCACGCCGGGCGCGTGTGCGTGCGTGCCCAAGATCCCGAGAGGAGAATGGAGGAGAAGGGATTGCGGCGTGGCCATCCCCCCTGGGGGGTGATTTCCTGCTTTCTATCTCTCTGTCTCTCTCTGTCTGTCTGGCGAGCGCACGCGCCCTATAGCAAAAACCTCTCCAAAAAAAGAAAAAAAAAAAAAAATTTGACCAGAGATAAACAGCATGAGAGAGAGAGAGAAAGAAAGGGAAAGTGAGAAAGCAAGTGTCCAGGTCCAGGACTTGAACTACAGACAGCCCCAGGTGGGAGTCCAGTGCCCTTAACCACCATGCCACCTGCCAGCCTCATCTTGCATTCATTTTAAAACATACTTTTTGGTGGTTAACAACTTGACATAATTCAAAATAATAGAGATAATACTGTGCTTAAAGTTAGAAGACCTCAACCCCTCTTCTCATCATATCACATATTAATCTCTGTTTCCTCATAATAAAATGCAGGTAAACTTGCATTACAATGTTATGAGTGCCTAGCATCAAGTCTGATATGAAAATACATTTGTAAATAAATGCTAAATGATCCTGAATTTTTGTAAAGGATGTAATCTTGCTCTTACAGAGGACCATTTCAGTTGGACAGTTTAATGAGAGCTATGGTAAAGGATATGAACACTACAGACATAATAAAGTAAAAAGTTGTAGAAAAGGTGGTTTGAGCATTAAAGAGAAGGTGACATGGGACCAGCAGATGGCATAACAGTTATGTTGCTAGACTCCCAGATACTCAACTGTGGTTCAAGTCCCAGACGCAGCAGCTTAAAACTCATGCTGGGTGCATTTGTATGTGTGCTCAAAATTCCAAGAGAAGAAGGGATTGTGATGTGCCCATTCCCCCAGGCGGTAATTTCTCACTTTCTTTGTCTCTGTCTCTCCAGCATGTACACGTGTCCCATAGCAAAAAATCTCTCTCTTAAAAACAAAAAAAGTGACATTATGTTGAACTAGTAGTTGAAATTGTCTATTAATTTCTGCTAATTTATTATAAAGTTTCCAGACATAATAATAGTATAGGCAATGAGGTGAAAGAAGGATTAGTCAGCAAAGGATTTAGAATTTGGTGTTAAAGATATCAGTCAAGAAGCAAGAGAATGTCATAGTGGTCTGGATTTATATTTTGACTTTTCCATTAACTAGCTAGTGGTGTGACCTTAGGCAAGTTACTTAATCTCATTGAGCCTCAATTGTACCATATATATAGTCCATAGAGTTGATGTGAGGATTAAATGGTTAATATATACAAAATAACCTCAGAGTATCTAATAGTTCCTGGTAAATTCTCAGTAATTATTATTATTATTATTATTATTATTATTTGATTTTGTTTTTAGTAACAGCTACAAAGGTAAATTTACATATCATAGATTTTACTCATTTTGAAGTACACATGTCAATGTTCTTGTTCGTTTAGCTTGATTGTAGTTATTCTTCTACAACCTACACTCCACCCACTAAACAACACAGATTTGAAATGCACAAGCACATTTCCATGGGTTATTATTTTTCTTGCTTCTTTGATCTGACACTGAAGTTATCATGTTTTAAAAACAAGAGATTTTCCCAAAAAATGAAGAAACAAAAAACAAATCCATTGTTGATATGTTCTCAAACTGCAGTCTTGACTGCAAGATTCCGTCTTCTCTCTAAGACTAAGTTCACTCTCTGAGAATCCATTTGTATATATAGATTGAGGATTATTGGGTACTGAGTTCCTCTGTGCCTGTCCCCTACAGTTTAGAGATGGATTTTGGAGGCTTTTATGTGATCAAAGTGCCAAGACTTCACTCTCCTTCTGTGATTCCAAGTGGGAAGAATCCTCATCCTCTTGTACTTAGTGTGCTCAGGCTCCTCTCTGCCTTGCTGCTGTCCCAGGTGATGTTCAGTTGACATCTAGAGCTCTTTCAATGTTAAATATGGTCCTTGCCATCTTCTTCTCTAGAGACATTGCCCAAGAGGTCTTGGGAAGATTGAATCTGGTCTTCATCTGCCTCTGAGACTGATGATCAACACAATGGTGGGAGTGGTGGTACTGAGCATCTGAATTTGCTTTGACACCTTATAGTCCAGGTGAGGCTCCAGCAGTAAGACCATGGGCTGGATCTTCTAGGGCTGTTGTCTTGCTCATTACTGGGCCTGGGCTTATACTGGACGATATGGTGGGAGAGACAGCAGGGCTATCCTCCCATATACCTTGACTTTGACTTGCTCCAGCCTGAAGTTATCAATTAGTAAAGTTTTAAAGGAGCCAAAGGTTATACCTGGATTTTCCATTGTGGTGGTGTCAGGGCTCCTAACTCTTGCATTGTTTAAAGATCAACTGTATATGTATAGCAAAATATTGTATGCTTTAAATATATGAAAATGTATGTATCAATCATTCTTGAAAGACAGAAATGTAATTTGTATTTATTACTCTCACCTATAACTACTGAGAATGTTTAAGATGACCACTTACCATTTATAGTCTTCAATTTGTATCTCCTTAAGTAAAATAAGCTTGACTTGAAGAGCTGTAACATCAGTGCTAGTATTAGTGGCTCTCTCTCTTTCTCTCTCTCTCTCTGCTGAGTGCACATGCCCCATATCAAGTTAAAAATAATAATAAATTGAGACAGGCAGGTGGTGTGGAGATTAAGGGTGCTGGACTCCCATATGGCTGAGTGTAGTTTGAGTCCCAGAGCTGGCTGTTTTCTTTCTTACTTTCTCTCTCTCTCTTTCTCTCCCTTTCTCTTTCTCTGTCCCTCTCTTGTCGAATTAAAATGATAATAATAATAATAATAACAACAATAAGTAACATTAAATAGAAGAGTATTATTTTAAAAAAGAGAAAAAAATAAAAACTAGGAACTTCCACTTCCTAGCTCCTCAAATACTTGTCTTTAGCACCTGGCTATCATTCTGTGAAAAGAGAAACTGAGGTTCCTAGGCCAACCACCTAAGCTGAACTCCCAGGTGAAAGCCAGTATCCACTTCCGTGATACGTGTGTAAGTCCTCTTACAGGTGGTTCTACCAGCCACAAGCAAACTGCCTCTGCTAACACCACATGGAGCTGAGACAAGCAAGCCATACTTGATGAACTTGGCCCAAAGTGCAGATTTGTGGACCAAATGAATGATTGTTTTATTTTGTTTTGTTTTGTCTTATTTTATATTTATTTATTTTAAATTTGCCAGAGTGCATGTGTGTGTGAGAAAGAGAGAGAGAAAGAGAGAGGGAGAAAGTGGAGAGCATCTCCCATGGGGCATGATCATACCACAGTCCCTTCTTCTTCATTTTCCCCTCCTTTCAGGATTTCAGGCACTCCTGCACATGTGTCCAGTGTGGTTTTCAAGACACCGAGTTGGGACTCAAACAACATAGTCAGCTATGCGGTATCCAGCCACCTTAACTGTTATGACATTGGGCAACACGTAACTGTTGTTTTTAAGTCACTATGTTTTAGAGTAGTATGTTGCACATAAATAGTGAATCTTACTATATCAGCACCCTTTATATATTTTCTAAAGAATAAATTATGCCATTTATTGTTACAGGAAACAAATTTTAGATGACATGGCTGAAGTTCTACAGTAGCCTAATATTCACAATGATGAAAAAGATTTGTATCAGAGGGCTTGTACTCCTGGTATCAAAGTTCTAAACCTTTATTTATGTCAGAGTTTAATGCATGACTATACTCAATAGACTCTACTGGAAAGTGGAATATAATATATTGATTTCTGGAAATATTATATCTTAGTTCATAATTCCTTTTCATCTTGAAAAGATAGAAGGCGATGCCTATTTACATTTGTAGACATCTCCTGGGTAGGCTTATGTCAGAGTTAATTCAAATATTGCTTTTTATGTATGATTTGACTTTGTTACCCTAACAACTTATCATTAGTCAGTGAATATAGTTCAACATCATCTGAGCCACCAAGGCCAGGAAATGTTGGAAAGCTGTTTCATTATAGGTGATTTGCATTATTCATCTAAGTCTTTAAAGGTGCTTTCTCTAACTAAATACCCCAGTGGTCTAACTTTTACCCCTTTGTTCACATCAAAAACATTAAATTCTGCGTTGCGTAAAGAGGAGATCTCAGAGTTTGAGAACTAACTGAAATGATGTATTCCTTTTGGGAAATGATGGACTTCATGCATCTTTTAGATAGCTAAGGCCAATTAGCTAGAATTATAGTCAAATTGAATATGTAAATTTACAGAAAGTTTGCCTAATTAGATCCATAGGGTGGCGTAGCATCTGTTTAAAGCCCAGAGTTGTAAAGAAGTTTTGCAAGCACGCGCTGGGGAAGCTGTGAAGACTGACTGGTCTAGTCCTCCAGTGGAATCTTGAGACTTTTCAGGCAATGTCTGGGGGGCAGCATGAGCTACTTATCAACCTCAGAAAGCAACAGCTTCCCTAAAAGGAACAAGAATCACTAAGCAAGTAGAACTTTATTACTACTAAATCCAGGGTAGAATTAAGCTTTTCGTGCAAGGCAGCAGCCTATCTAATCTAGGCTGTGTCTGTTTTCCTGTTGTTTGTAACAAGACATAAGAAGACATGGAACGAATATTAAGTCATCAGGAAAGTCACAATGTATTTTTCTATGTTTTTTTAATGAAAAATCTGTCATGACTTTCCTGATGACTTACTAATAAGAAAGTGTAAATTATGCCACATATTTTACTTTTCTCTAAAAAATGAAAAATGAATTTTCTTCTAAACATATCATATGAGATATAGGATGTACTAAAGAAATTATATTTAGTTAAGATGATCAAACTTCATCCAAAATATTTTTGATTCTCTGCAGACTGTCCTGTTAAATTGAAAATTTGACAAACATTGAAACTTATCTTGACCTTGTAGTAACACAGATGTCTACTTTTAATAAAGTCTTTACCTTGTAGATTTTAGTTTATATAGATAAGAATAATAGAGCTTATTAGAAAAGATATGATTTAAGTCAGTTCTTCCTGTGACAGTTGCTGTATTACAAATGATCCCAACTTCATGTTACTGAAAAACAATGAACTCCAAACAAAAATTAAGCAACACACTACATTTTTAAATAAGAATGCAGTGAAGGTGATAGTTAAATTATCGAACATTGATATAAGAGAAGCAGTGAGGGTAGAAAATGTGTGAACATTAAATGCCTTTATTACTCATTTTACATTTCATCAGGCACCACATGGCATAAAAATATGCTGTTTCAGTCCATTTCCCTGCTATCACAACTGAGCTGCCCCACACTTTTCTGCTGGCTTTTTCCAAAAGCCACACTCCCTTGAGGGTTAGCTATTATTCTAATGAAAAGAATGATAATGATTCTTTGAATATCTTAAGGATTGTATACTAAAGGTTATCTCACATTGTCTAAAATAAGTTGCATGGATGTGCTCCATAAATGTAAATGAAACTATTCTAAACTTACAGAAGCTTACATTCTAAGCATGTCACAAGATGCATCACTTTGTACTTTACATCTGATACACTTACAATTAATACCAACTAGCGAGAAAAAAGTCTACGCTGAAAAATTAAAGTATATACTTTGAAATAATGATAGTTACTTCTAAAAATGCAAATATAGATTTTTAGATTGATATTTTTGGCAGGTTCTGTGCATATTTTCATGAGAAAGTCAGCCACGTAAGAGGGCTGACTCATTGAGTAGAATAGTGTCCTGAAATTTTGGCAATTTATATTTCAAATAGCTTGAGGGCAGAACTAGTCTCAATTATTCTTCAGATTGTTTAACAGATTATATGGCATATTCAATCAAGTTGTTATTTTATTAAACATATTAAAGACAATTACTGAATCAGTTTTTTTATTTTTCTAGTGATTTTTTTTATTTTTTATTTTATACATTTAATCACGATACACCACTCTGTTTGTAAGTTAAATTTACCCAACATGAATACACTTCACACCAATCCAGTTGAGGATATTAAACACATTATCATCAACCGATAACAACCCACTTCCGTGTCCCACAAATGTCCTGCCTCTCTAGTTTCCTCCTTAATTATCTTCCCCCTTCTTTATGTAGGGACTTTTCTGAAATTTCTTATTCAGTAGGACTCAAGGATGGTCTGAGCATTAGTCTAGGATAATGGAATGTGGGTCACAGCAAAGAGAAAATCGATAGTGATGATGGGCAGCTTTATTAAAATAATAAGCAATTTTCTCTTCATAATAAGGAAATATTTTCCAACTGAGTTGTAAATTTCAACTAATATCCTGTTTTTATAATGCATTTTAATGCATGTTGAACTTTCTTAACCAAAACATTAAAATTTTTATTTCATCAACAATAAAGACAAGATTATCACCAAATTCAAGAAATGAGTTTATAAAACTAGTAACTTATACTGATTTGAAAGAGTGTACTACAATTATCTTAACAGAAACAGATGATCATTTTTCAAAGGCTTGAAACTGAAATTGGCCAGGAGACAATCTATGCTGACACATTGTTTTATAGACAGGGAGCATATTAATGTTCAACAGTTCAGTGAAATTAAAAGGTCCAAAAATTTACTGTCCGATTAGTGTAGATCTAAAAGCCACACAAAATCATGATTTTAATCTACAAAAACTATGTTGTAACTTAATTATATTTATGTATTTTTCTATATATTAAACATAAGCCATTTTTATATTCATTTAAAAGTCATGCATTGACATTGTGCGTAGATGTACAGATGTATGAGTTGCCAAGCATTATTAAATCAGCTGTTGATTAGATGTTGACTATATCATCATTGAGCTAGGTATTGGCGGATAAAAAATGAGCACAGTAGAACACTAGTACTCCTTCATCAAGGGGCTCCTCATCAATATCCTGCACTCGTATCAATAAATTTGCAGTGGTCCTGAAAGAGACAACACTCACATGAGTTAGGAGAAGTGACTGCTACTCACAGGTAGGCAGCAAGAGACAAATTAAGTTCAGACTCACACTTCCCAGTCCCCCACAGACTGGAATGATGCCCAGAGTGGATGGAGACCTTTGCATGTGCTCCTCATTGCACTATAACTGAGTATTTTCAAAAGCCATCTCATGCTGGGTTTTATATCCCAGGGCAGGTTGGTACTCCAGGCTAAAGGATTGCAGAACATCTAGTTCTAAGAAACAGGAAAAGAACTGGGCTGTTTGGGCTCATGCACAAGAAGACACACACAAGAGTGACCATTGCATCATTTTTTAAAGAAACATCAGTAAACTCATAAGTCCCTTTTAATTAAAAAAAAAACAAACAATAAAACTACAAACAAGAAAATGGGGAAGAGCTAGTTTAAAAATTAAGAGCTAGTTTTACAGAGCTAATTTTAAAGTTAAAATTTTAAAAAGTTTTAGTAAGAGTAAATAGCATGAATAATATTTCAGAGTCATTGTGTGAGAAATAATATAGATCATACATGCTGTAGTAACACAATAGATTTATGAAAATAAGATAGGTTGCCCTTAAATAAAACATAAGACTAGAGAAAATTCAACAATTACAAAAATAAGATTTGGAAAGACAGAGAGAAGGTTATAGAGCATATAGGCAAGGAATTTATGGAATTGGAGAAAGAGTAAATATATTTAAATCATGGGAAAGTCTTCAGAAAGTATTTTTCTTTTGGCAGTTTTCTAATGGGTGTGTTGATTCCTCACATTTATCCAAATAATAATAGAGTATGATAATAAAAACTCTAGATTACCGCATGCCAGACACAGTCTATTATTTTATAGATATCAATTCATTGACCTAGATGTCTACAGTTCCATTTTACTTTATTCTCAAATAATACTTTCGTTTTCCCCATTTAGGTTTTCGCCATAGGGCATGTGTGCTCTCTCAAGAGAAACGGGATTGAGACAGTGAGAGGAAAAGTAAGAAATGATCCCCAGGGGACAGATGGCCACAACACAATCTCTTCTTCATTCTCCTCCAAGGATTTTGGGCACTCATGCACATATGTCTGGTGTAATTATCAAACTATCAGGTCCGGGACTCAAACTATAGTCAGCCATGTGGGAGTCCAGAGGCTTAACCACCATGCCACCAGCTGTCCCCCTTGAGGCGCAGAGGTGAATTAACTTTTCCCATATCACCAAGTTACTATATAGTAGAGTAAATTTTCCAAGCCAAGATATATGGTTCCAAAAACCACATCCAAGACACTTATACTTCATTTATCCTAAATCCACTTAGAAACTCTACATATTCTTTAGAGACAACTAAGACTAGGTCCTATACTGTTGTCTCTGCTAAATTCACAAGACATTGTGGTATAGCAGGTAACTACCGAGACCTGGATTAGCTCAGGTTCATGCTGAAAAGCTGGCTTTGGCATAAACAAGCTGTATGATATTGAAAAAGTTGGGGTGGCCTCCTAGCCCAGTGGATTGGGGGAGCAAAATTCAAAATGGCTAATTGTGGTTCAAAAAATACACTTGGTGTATGTGCATCGGTGCCCCAAATCTCAACAAAACAGAGGAATGGAGGAGAAGGGACTGCAGTATGATCACACTTGATTGGGAGGAGCTTTCCCCCTCAGTCTTTCCGTGTCTCTCTTGTGAGTGTTTATGACTGTTGGCAAGTAGAAGCAAAGAAAGGAAGTTTAGAGGCTCACAAGTTCTTTCAGTGCCTCAGTTTCTTAATATAGAAAATAGTACATGCCCTTCTAAGTTGCCTTAAAGGTAAATAATCTATTATAACATATATAAAGTTCTTAGTACAGAACAGGATAGACATATTATCAACATTTAACAAGTATTTTAAAAATGACTTAAAAATTTTGAAAGTAGGGACCAGCAGTTAGCGTAATGGCTATGTCCCTGGACTCCCATGTAGTCGACCACAGTTTGAGTGCCAGACCCAGTGGCTTAAACTCACGCCAGGCGCATGTGCGTGCATGCCCCCAAGATCCTGAGAGAAGAATGGAGGAGAAGGAACTGAGGCATGGCCATCCCCCCGGGGGGTGACTTCTTGCTTTCTATCTCTCTGTCTCTCTCTGTCTTTCTGGCGAGCACACGCACCCAATAGCAAAAACTTCTCCAAAAAAAAAAAAAATTAAAACTAGAACATATATTACTTGACTATTGAAATTCTGAAGATGAACTGGATGCTGCAACTGCTGCCCTTCTGCGTTTAGATGTTTCTCTTCCATGGAATCCATACCTGAGTGTTGGGTATCTCATTTGATCAGTCCTATGGTTATTTTTGCCATTTATCTCTGCACTCATGTTATACTTTCTAAACCCTTGGCAGAGTGGCCACATTTGCCACACAATGACTTCAGAAGGTGGTAGACCTTAGAGTCCCAACGGTTGCCCAGTTTGTGAGTCTTATTGTGAAACTTTCCAAATGATGATGTTCCATCCTCATCTTGCTTCTGACAATGAGTAATTTTAATAAAAAAAAAAAAAAAACTAGGGAGAGAAGAAAAAACAGCAGAATGGGAAGGATAAAATACAAATAGTAAGATGTAGTTAGCACATAAGTACATCTTAATATGTGCTAAGCATTATAAGCATTAATATTTAATATTAAATTAAATATGAGCCTTGGAGACTTTATGACTTATTTAATATTCAGAAACACTCTAAAGCTTTTATAATATTACTAATTCTGTATACAGATAATAAAACTGAAGAACAGAAAAATTATGTAAAATTCCCTAAGTTTCACAGTTCTCAAGTCCAGACAAATATTGCAATATTCTGTTGTTGGAAAAGTCATGATGTTTGTTCTATGTTTTTCAATGGTCATTTCTCTATATAAAGAACAAAGATTAATTAGTTATATATTTTCCACTTTATTCAATAACCTTGTGCCATCTTTCAGTGAGTTTTATCATTTCTTGTTCATATTCCTCTGTATCAGAGAAAAACTGAACAAGATGCTGATTTACAGCTTCATCTGAATTGAACGTTATACCACACAAGGACTTTCGAAGAAAACAGAACAAGTGGCAGTCTGACCACACAAGATCCTATGAGTATGATGAGTGTGACAACACCTCCCATCCAAGTTCCAATAATTTTTGACAAGTGGTCCAACTTGTGTGTGGTTCATGTTGTCTTGATAGGACAAAACTCTTTTATGATTAATGGGCTCTGGATGTTTCTAGATGATGAATTCATCGAAATTGTCCATTGTTGACAGTACATATTTGAATTGGTTGTTTGGTTCCTTGGTAGGAGCTTGAAAAACATGACGTATAAGATATTTAGGAATAAATCTAACCAAAGAAGTTAAAGACCTCCACAAGGAAAACTACGAGAAGGTAAAAAATGAAATTGAAAATGACACAAAAAAATGGAAGGACATCCCATGTTCATGGATTGGAAGAGTTAATATAATCAAAATGGCAATTCTACCCAAATTACTCTACCTGTTTAATGCAATGCCAATCAAAGTACCAGACACATTCTTCACAGATCTAGAAAAGACAATCTTAAAATTTGTCTGGAATCATAAAAGACCCCGTATTGCCAAAGCACTTCTACACAAGAAGAATGGAGTGGGTGGCATCTCAATCCCCGATCCAAAAATATATTACAAAGCTGTGGTAATAAAGACAGCATGGTATTGGCACAGAAACAGACATGTGGACCAATGGAACAGAATAGAGTCCCCAGAAATAAGTGCCCAAACATACAGTCAACTGATCTTTGACAAGGGGTACCAGTCAATCCAGTGGGAAAATGAAAGCCTCTTCAGCAAGTGGTGCTGGAGAAACTGGACTTCCACTTGCAGAAAGATGAATCTGAACCCCTACCTCTCTCCTTTGACAAGAATCAAGTCAAGGTGGATCAAGGATCTAAATCTAAGACCTCAAACTATAAAGCTGCTCCTGGAGAATGCTGGGGAAACTCTGGGAGACATTGGTGTAGGGAAAGACTTCCTAAAGAAGACCCTCAAAGCAGAGTCCATCGTCCACAAAATAGACAAGTGGGATTACATCAGACTAAGAAGTTTCTGCATGGCCAAAGACACAGTAGTTAGTGTGAATCGACAGCCCTCAGAATGGGAAAATATTTTTGTAAATGTTGCATCAGATAAGGGACTGATAACCAGAATACACAAGGAACTAAAAAAGGTGTTTGGAAAAAAGATGAGCAACCCTATTAAAAGATGGGAGAAGGAGATGAAGAAAACACTCTCTAAGGATGACATACGAATGGCCAAAAGGCATATGAAAAAATGTTCAACCTCCCTCATCGTAAGGGAAATGCAGATAAAAACAACAATGAGATACCACCTAACCCCAGTCAGATTGTCTAATATTAAAAAAACAAAAAATGATAAGTGTTGGCGGGGGTGTGGTGAAAGGGGAACTCTTTTACACTGCTGGTGGGAATGTAGATTGGTCCAACCACTGTGGAGAATAATTTGGAGATTCCTCAAAAATCTACAGATAGATCTGCCATATGATCCAGAGATCCCACTCCTCGGTATCTACCCAAAGGACAGAAGAATTCTTCATTGGAAAAGTGCTTGCACATCGATGTTTATTGCGGCACTATTCACAATTGCTAAGTCATGGAACCAACCCAGATGCCCCCGTATGGAGGAATGGATTGAAAAACTGTGGCACATATACTCTATGGAATACTACTCAGCCATAAAAACCAACAGAGCCCTGGCTTTTGACAGAAAGTGGAAGAATATGGAAGATGTACTGCTGAGTGAGGCAAGCCAGGCTATGAAGGAGAGACACTGTATGTCCCCACTTAACATATACCGTTTGTCTGCATTCTATGTCTGAAACTGATTGACTAACAGTTGAACAAACACAAGAGATGGGTGTGAATGTCAGATGAGGTGTATGTGGAGGAGTGGGGCCCAACGAAAGACATTTGGAGAAGGGATACAGAGGTAGAGCATTGACGGGATGGGGAGGTGTGGTGTTATCTGTTGAAGATATTTCGATCAACGGGTCTGGGGAGAAATGTTCACATATCGAAATGGTCTCATTGTAAGCCAAACAATATGATTGAAAGTATGTACAAAAATAAATAAATTAATTAAAAAAAAATGACACCTTTAAAACCCCACTATACTGAGAACATAACCTTCCTCTGATGAATGTCTGCTTTCAATGTCATTTGAGGTGAATCATCATATAGGGACCACAACTGTATGTGCACCACATTGTAAACAATCTACTTCTCATCACCAGTTATTATATTAATCACTTCAGAAAAGGATTATTTTTATCATGCCCAGTGAGCATATCACAGATGTTTATATACGTTGTCAAACAAATTTCTTCAAGTTCATGAGGAATTCAAACATTGAGCTTGCTACCGTAGCTTCTTCAGGTGGTCACGAATGCTAGAATAATGGATGTTCATCGTTTCTGCAATGTCTTGTGTTGTGTAATGTGATTTTGACTCAATCAGTGCCTTTATTTTTTCATCAGCTTCAGTGGACCTTCTTGACTGAGGAACATTGTTAAGATCAAAATCACCAGCACAGAATTTCATGAACCATTGTTGGCACTGACATTCATAGGCTTGAGACATATTCTTCCCTTTACAGAAATAAAACAGTAAAATATGGCAAAAATGCAGATTTTGGTCTTGCATGTTCAACTTGTAAAATCTCCAAAATTCATCCAATTGCTTAATTTTTTTGAATGAAGCTAGAACTGTCAGCAGTCAAATGACAGCAATAACATAGATGCAAATGATTCTAGTACTTTCAAAAATGAACTAGCACCATCTGTTGTAAAAACGCATCATGACTTTTCTGACAGCCCAATAGATTACATTCATTAAATATGTACATATCTCTGTGTAAATCGGTAATTCTCAGTTGGATGAGACACATCTTCCTAGAGATCAAATCACAGTGAGCAATACAGTCTATTTCAAATCATAACCACTTATTTTTGTTCGTGGCTATATTAAATTTTGCAAGTGATAGGTTTGATATGTGTGTCTGTATGTGTGTGTGTGTGTGTGTGTGTGTGTGTGTACACGTGTGTGTGTGTGTGTGTACACACACATGGAATTAAGTGGTAGGCACAGTGTTTTGGACTTTCAAAAATAAATGAATTTATTCTTATCTTTGGTACAGAAAGGTAAATTCTAAAGTTCTTCAAAAATAATCTTTCCCTTAGATTAGGTTTATTACTTGGATTAGAATATCTTTGGTTTTCATAACTGCTCTAAAGAATTTTCTGCCATTCACTGAAGGCTGTTACACCAAGTCCCACCATGAAGCCTGAAAATTATACTATGTTTATCTATGCTATATGTATGTGTGCATACACACATGGTCTCTCTCTCTCTCTCTCTCTCTCTCTCTCTCTATATATATATATATATATATATATACACACACATATATATATATACACACAGATATATATGTATAGTCTATAAATATACTATACAGTTTATAAATAGCATCTTCATTATTTTTAAATTTTAGATTAATATAATATTTGAGAAGAAAGCACAGTATTTTCATATATATCACAACAGTGTCTACTAATGAACCAATATCAATACATTATTAACTGAAATACATACTTTATTCCGAATTACTTAGATTTACTCAGATTTCAGACTTAGACTTTACCTAATGTCCTATTTGTGTTCTAGGATCCCATATAAGATATCATATTCCATCTAGCCCTCATGTTTTTTAGACTTATCTGTGACTGCATCTTACACTTTGTTACAGTTTTGAGGAACATTGTCAAGTATTTTACAGAATATCCCAAGACCAACAGATGGCATAATGGTTACATTGCTGGCTTCCCACATGGCCAACTACAATTTGAGTCCTAGGTCCAGTGGCTTGATACTCACACTGTGAGTGTGTGTGTGTACATTCCCAAAATCCGAATAGGAGAATGGAGGAGAAGGAATTGCAGCATGGCCATCCCCCCTCCACACCCCTATGGGGTGATTTCTCGCTTTGTGTCTCCCTGTCTCTATGGAACACATGAGCCCTATAGCAAAAATTGCTCACTGGAAAAAAAAAAAAAAAAAAAAAAAAAAAAAAAAAAAAAGAATATCCCTACATCCCTCTTGAGGTCTGCCTTAATTTTCTTTTTTTTTTCTTTTTTTTTCTTTTTGTATTAGATTAGAGTTACATATTTTTAGGAGGAAAGCCAGAGGTAACATGCCACTCTAACCATAGCAAATCAAAGGTACATGCTACAGATATGGCATCACTATTAATAGTAACCTTGATCATCTGGAACAGGTAGTGTTTTTAAAGCTGCTCCACCATGTAATTACTTACATTCCCTTCTTCCTGTATTGTACTGTAGAGAAGGACTGGAGTTAGTATGCACGGCTTATAGTTAAGGAGGAGTTATGTGAACAGAAACACACAGAGATTATTTGTAACTCTTCTACATGGGAGAATTTTCTTCTCTTTATTTATTTATTTATTCAACATTTATTACATTGGTATAAATTTAAGGACATTTATTTCATAAATTAGGCTACAATTCAATAATATTTTATTTAGATTGTTGGCTAAGTTGTAACGGTTTTGGCCATGTAAAGCTGTTTTGTTTTGTTTTATTTTTTGATACTGTCTGTGTCTCTTTGACATACCTACTCTCATTTGTGTGTGTTTAGTACTTTTTTGTTTTCTGGTGACAAAATACACTCCAAGCTCAATTTATATATTTTATACCTCAGTCTTTTTTAATTTTTTTAAGAGAGACTTTTGCAATAGAGCATGTGAGCTCACTGGAGAGACAGTGAGAGATAGAAAGGGAGAAATCTTCTACCAGGGGGAATGGCCATGCTGCAATCCCTTCTCTTCTATTCTCCACTCAGGATCTCGGGCACACATACACACAAGCCTGATGTGAGTTTTTAGCTGCTGGGTCCTGGACTTGAACCACAGACAATTATGTGGGAGTCCAGCAACATAATCTTTACATCTTTGATGTTTAATTTTGTTATGGCATGGAAATATGTTTTATATGGTTTCCGATCTTTTACATTAGTTATGACATGCTTTTTCACTCAGAAGATGGTTTCTCTTGATAGATTTTTTGTGCAAGCCTGAGAAGATTGTGTAAAATGTTAAAGAAGGGAATTCCTCCATATGTTTAAAGAAAAAAACCTTTATCTTTTATCATGTCCTTCCCATATCCTCCCTTTCAAACTTACAGTTTTCCAGGTTATCCCAACCAAGTTCTCACTTTAACAGTAGACACCCCGTCATATTGAGAGTTAAACTTGTAATCCAGCTAGTCATAGAATGAGATTCTACATTTGAGTTTCACCAATCTTAACCATATTATTACAAGAGACAAGGTTTTCACTCAAGGACACAGAAACTTCTTGGTCATTTATGCAGTACTTGAACTAGAAATTCAAATTCAAGTATTTGATTTTTTCCTTTTACACTTTCCCCCCAATAGTAGGAGTAGCCAAGCAACATCATTAGAATCACTAGTTTTCCAAAAGTGTTCAAAAGCATCATAAATTCATCTGGATACTTGTTTTATTTTCTTTCTCTTTTAAATAATTATTTATTTTATTTTATTTCTTATTGTCCTTATTTTTTTTTTTTTAATTTCATATAGGGCATGAAAAGGGAGAGAGAGGGAAAGTGAGAAAGCAAGCCACCAAGTCCGGGACTCAAACTGCAGTCGGCCAAATGGGAGTCCAGTGTCTCAACCACCATGGCACTTGTAGACCCCAGGCTACTTGTTTTTAATAAGTAGTTGATTAGAAGTCTCCAAAGGAACTCCCTTGTACAGTTCTAGTACCAGATCATGGCCACAGACTATCAATGCTCTCTTTATTATCAGAAATTAAGTTATTAGCATCTTTAAATCTAGACACATTAAAAAGCCAATTCTAGGAACCTAAGAACTGATTAACAAAACTTATTGTAATATTCTGCTTCTCTAGCCCCACTCTCGGTGCCAAAATCTGTTTTAGAGTTCTCTAGAAAGATTTCTTATTAGGAATTGCCTCTGGAATTTTGTAGGCCGAGAAATCTCAAGACTACAAAAAGCAAGTTGCAGACCAAAGAGAGATTATGTTACAGTCCCAGTCCAAGAGTGAAGATTTGAGAAACAAGTAAACAGATTATGAAACTTTAGATCCACGTAAAGAGGCTTTGAGGAAGTCTGAAACCAGACGACTGATAGTCTAAGTTCAAGGCATAGCCCATGTCCAAAGTTAGAAAAAGACTCATGATCCAGTTCAAAGGTAGGCAGAGACAGCAAATTCCCTTTTATACAACCTTTGCTTTGTATTCATGTCTTGAACAGATTGAATAAAGCCCACCCATACTGGGTAGGAAAATTTGCTTCATTTATTCTGGCAATTCAAATGTTAACTTTATCTAGAAACATAGTCATAGACATACCAATATACTGTTAAATAAATATGTGGTTACCTCATGACCCAGTCCAGCTGAAATATAAAACTAATCATCACATAAAGTAAAGAGATTATTAATCCAGAATGATTAATCTACCTGAATTTATTTCTCCTGTCTCAGAAGAGTGCTGAAGGGTGTTGGAAATATTAAGCAGCATAAAAGGTAGATTGTGAAAAAGAAAATAGGAGCTATAAAAGGCAGAGTTCTGGAAACTTTCTCCTGTTACTCAAAATAAATTGAAAAATTAGTAAGTTTCCTGCTAAAATCTGGTAAAATTATGCAGTGTAATAATAAGTTGAAACTTAGAGTGCATTCTGATGTTCTTTTAGTTAAGATGGCCACAATGATTTTAAAAACCCCTGGATCTGTGAAACAAACTCATCATAAGTATGACAGAATTACCAAGTATTTTATAAGGTCAGTGCCATAGTACATACCTTGGATTAAATAAAGATGATAATTTTTGCAATACTGAAAGAAATTAAATATTATTTGATGGTTTCATTTGGTAGTATAAAAACTCTAAATAAGTATATTTGTAATTTAAATATAATTTATAAGACAGTCTATAGTCTAGGCCCATAAAACTCTTATCTTTAGATAAAAATTAGATCATAATATTACATATACAAATGTGTGGGTATGAATCTAGAATTTTTAGTCAAGATGATATACAAAATATCATAGATACACAAAATAAATTTTAGGGTTAAACACAAGTAAAAACATGAGAAAAAAAGAGAAGAAAGTTGACAATAGTCAAGCAGTCAAAGATGGGAAATGAGAGTTTAAGAAACATAATAAATATGCAACAAGATAGAGGGAGAAAAAGAAAAAGTATCTAATTATTGCATATTCACAATGTGCGAAGTACAAATGCAGGTATTAGGAAATCATTACACACTCTGCATGATTTTGGTACTTGCTATTTTCAAATCAGAGTCAAGGGACTTGCTGTTCTTATAGGCTTTATTATTATTATTTTTTTCTGAGAAAAGATTCAAAATCAAGTCTGAATGAAATTCTTCCTGAACTCTTCCTCTATAAACATACTTATGGTAGGAGAACAATAATCTTCTTCCTCACTATGAATCGTCAGCTCTCGTTCAGATTTCTGTATTTCTGTGTATAGCTCCTATAGCCTACATGAAAGGCACTAGAAATGGCAATGGGTTGAGAAGCAGTAGCTGCAGTAGGAAAAACAAAATATCCTAACAACTCTAACAAAAATGGATTCTAGGACTGAGGAAGTACAGCCCACAGTCAAGAAAATTAAGTGGGAGGGTTATGGGATAAACTGTTTGACCCAAAATCACATGATGAACTCCCAATGCCAACTAACTCAGAACATAAAATTATTTGAAAATAGGGTCATTAAAACAGTGATTTAGGGAACGAGAAGTTAGCGTAATGGCTATGTCGCTGGACTCCCACGTAGTCGACCAGGGTTCGCATCCCAGACCTGGTGGCTTAAAACTCACGCCAGGTGCGTGTGAGTGCATGCCCAAAATCCCAAGTGGAGAATGGAGGAGAAGGGATTGTGGCATGACCATCCCCCCGGGGGGGGGGGGGTGATTTCTCACTTTCTGTCTCTATGTCTCTCTTTGTCTGTGTGGCGAGCGCACGCACCCCATAGCGAAAACCTCTCAAGAGAAAAAAAACAAACAAACAGTGATTTACTTAAAATTGGACTTAATTCAGGCCAGATTGTATGACCCTAATCCAGTCTGTCTGGTGTCCTTATGTGAAGGAAAGAGACATCAGGAGTTTTCATGAACAGAACAGTAACTACTTGAGGACAAAGCAGTAAGTGAGTGGAAGAAGCTTCAGATGAAACAAACCCTTTAGCACTTTGATTTTAGACTTCTAGCCTCTGGAACTGAGAGAAAATAAATGATTGTTATTTAAGTCACCCAGTAGACCAAAAAGCTACAAAAGAAAAAGAAATGAACAGAAGGAGAGACGTGATGGAGTCACTGAAGATGAGAAATAGTGTCATGTTAGAGTATACACATGTGGTGTGAGTTATTCCACAGGAAATAATGAGGGTCAAGTCTTCTGAAGTACATTTGACTAAAACTAGAAACTAACCTTTCCCCCTTTGAAATTTAATCATAGTACATCTTAACAGTGTGTATAATATGATTTTTTCAAAGCATAAATGGACTGCATATCAGTCAAGTCAAAGATCATATCATATACATCATCCACAGATAACTTTTCACTGCTGTGTCTGTTAAATACAGTTTTTTTTTGTTTTGTTTTTTGTTTGTTGGTTTGTTTTTTTCTGATCCCCTTCCTCCTACTCCCACTCTCCCACTACCCACTCTCTCCTATAATCTCTGGTATCTACACTTGCTGTCCTTGCTGTTATATCTTCCAATCTTAGTGCTTCTTCCATAAAGTAAATATATTGGGGACATAGTGAGTGGGGACATGCAGAGTCTGTCTTTCATAGTCTGGCTTGCTTTATTTAGCATTAAATATCCATCCACTTTGTATCAAACATTAAGATCTCTTTTTTTTTATGGCCAACTAGCATTCTATAAAATTGACTTTTTAAAAGTGTATTGATTTTTTTCTGAGAAAGAGAGAGAGAAAGAGGGAATATCCACCATAGGTTCTTCATGGGTCTCTACTTCCAGCCTGAGCTGGCCCAGATAATAGGCATTCACATGCACCTGGCATGCATAGGGAGGTCTCCTTTGTGAAACGTGCCCCCAAACACCCACAGTGATTTTTAAAATTAAATTAGGCATTTTTAAAATAATAAATAGCTTGGGTCTAGCAGATGTCATAGCTGGACTCCCACATGACCAATGCAGGTTGGAGTTCTGGACCCAGTGGCTTGAAACTCATTCTGGGCATAGGTGCTCGCATGCCCAAGACCCCAGGAGGAGTTGGGGAAGGAATGCTGCATGGTCATCCCCCATGGGGGTGATTTCTCACTTTCCCTCATCTCCTACCTGCTCACACACATGCCCTAAGGAAAAAAACCTCTTAAAAAAACGAATGAATAACTATTGTTTTTCTGCTACTTTAAAATGGAGAGGAGAGAAGAAAGGAAAGAACAGCCTAAATGTCCTTTGTGCCTGTATAATTCTCTTCTTTTGGTGTCAATTTAGATAATGCTGTAGGAAAATGTCTGCTAATTAACCGTGTTATAACACCCATTGCTTTGTCTTGGATGTGCTTGATTTATTTTCTCTCTTTCACCCTAAAACATAAGAAGGTATAACCTGCTTTGTTTTTATCTTCGTTATTTAATATTAAGTTATTTTCTGAGAGAGTACACAGTAAGCATTTGCAGAAAGAATAAGGAAGAAAAAAGAGGAGAAGGAAAGGAGGAAGAAAAGGAGGACAAGTAATAAAGGAGAGAGTGATTACACTCAGTGTACTTATTTACAGAGAATGAAATGACTGACGTTCTAAAGAAGAAATTCTCAGTAGTAAAGTTATTAGATTAAATTTCTTCTGTATACTTCAGGACTCAAAATTTTATCTATTTACAGCCATTTACATTGAGAAATATTTGAGAAAAATGTAAATACACCTTTAAAGTCTCTTCAGTTTACTAGAAAATAATGAACTGGCGCATAACATACATAACACTTAAAATGAAATAATAGTTGGTTTCTGGTCTGGTTAATTTCTTGTTAGAATAATCATGCTCTTTCTACCTCTCCAGGGAGTATTCAACTTAAGTGACATCTTTTGTAATGCATTATATGTCTCCTTTTTAAAATTAAGAATCCTTTTTTTTTTTTTTTTTTTTTTTGAGAGGTTTTTGCTATAGGGCACATGCGCTCACCAGACAGACAGAGAGAGACAGAGAGACAGAAAGCGAGAAATCACTCCCCAGGGGGGATGGCCACGCCGCAGTCCCTTCTCCTCCATTCTCCTCTCGGGATCTTGGGCATGCACGCACACGTGCCCGGCATGAGTTTTAAGCCACCGGGTCTGGGACGCAAACCGCGGTCGACTACATGGGAGTCCAGCGACGTAGCCATTATCTAACTGCTGGTCCTAAAATTAAGAATCTTTAATAATAGCCATATAGAAAGAATGAACAAGTAAACATCACTTGCCTTACTTAATGGATCATTGGAAGATGATTTGGAAATTGTTTTGAAGAACTGAAATTTCTCCTCAAAATTAATTTCAAAACGTTTTTCATTACTTTTTGCTTTGTTTTAGATAGTAGATTTTAATTTTTTTTAACCTGTGAAAAACTGAAGCAATATTCAAATATTCATATTACCGAACACTCAATGCATATTCATCCAATAAAAACTCTCTTCAGTAATTACATACAATTTTTGAGATATTTCAAATAAACTATTCAATTATTTTTTATCATAAAATTCACTTTGATAACTTAGAACTGAGTGTTTTTGTATAGTATTTCCATACTTAATAGAAAATGTTTAAGAAATCTGTATTACCTACATTTATCTACAGAACAAAATAATTATAATAATGCAACAATAATTATGATAATAAAAACAAGTCTATCCAGTGGCCAGCAAGTAGTATGGTGGCTAGAGGTGCTGGACTCCCACATGGCCAACCATAGTTCGAGTCCAAGACCTGGCAGCTTGCTCTCTCACTTTTTCTCTTTCTCTAACTCTATCCCTCTCTGGTCAAATTCAATTAAAATAAATAAAGTTATTCTTGTTTTTTTTCGGGGGGGAGGGTGAGGTTTTTGCTATAGGGCATGTGCGCTCGCCATAAAGACAGAGAGAGAGAGAGACAGAAAGCAAAAAATCATCCCCCAGGAGTCATGGCCACACCACAGTCCCTTCTCCTCCATTCTCCTTTTGGGATTTTGGGCATGCACACACACTCTCCCGGCGAGAGTTTAAGCAGCCGGGTCCTGGACTCAGACTGTGGTCGACTACGTGGGAGCTCAGTGTCATAGCCGTTATGCCAACCGCTGGTCTCTAAATAAAGTAATTATTTTAAAAAAAAAGTCTACCCAATTAATTTTTTTTTCTACATAGATTGTAGCTTCTTCTTGCATATAGAAAGGTTAATTTTTCCTAGATTATATTTAATAACTGAGAAATTTCTTATACAAAAGTTAGAAATTTATATAAACTCTGTGCCTGATTTGTGAAGTAAATGTAGCTTATTTTCAACAACTGATAAAATCTTTGCATAGAACCACAGCCTTTTGGATAACTCAACTGTGTTGGTTAAAATTCTCAATGTTTAGTGGTCCATGAGAGAGGATCACAGAGTGGCTCCTTAGTTCCCAGTGTTCTGGTCATTGGATTGATGACTCTTCTGTGACTTGCTTGAATTTCATTCATGGGTTTTCTTATGGTGTCTGAAGCTGGATGAGAAAACTGGAAAATATTTGTCTTGTCATTAAGCTCTTCCATGATCCATTGGTGATATTATTGGGGATACTGGGCCTTCTACTGCCCATACTGACTTTGACCTATGACAGACTGTGGTTTTTATTTGGGGTTTTAACCACAGGTGATTAATTCAGTTAGCCTAGTCTACAGGTAACTCAGCTGCCACCATGACAACTTGCTTACAGCTCACTCTGCTAAAACTTTCTCAGCATAGCCTCTCCAAACATGCAGAAAATTTGAACATGTATTTTACCTCTGGAAAATGAAAGAAAACCAAAATAAGGCTCTCCTTTTTGAGTAATCTCTCTTCTCTGTCTCTTTCTGTATCTCTCTCTCTCTCTCTCTCTCTCACACACACACACACACACACACACACACGCACACACACACCAAAGTTTACTTAGATAAAGTAAGTCTACGTTGAAGAGGGAAAAAGACAGCCTTCATTAAAGTTGTCTCTCTGGGTCAGCAAGTAATGTATCAGGGTTGGCTGGATCCCACATGACCAACTGTCCAGTTTGAGTGTGGGACCTTACAGCTAGAAAACCATGCTGGGTATGTTTAAGTGCAGACCCCAAATCACAAGAAGAGACTGAAAGAGAAGGGCCTGTGGTGTGATCATTTTCTGTGGAGGGTGATTTCACACTTTCTCTCTCTCTCTCTTCTTTCTCCCTGAAAAATGTGTGCCCTACATTAAAACTTAAAAATATAAATAAATAAATAAGCCTATCAAATTCTCAAATGAGAATTAGCCTGTCTGTTTTTCTCTCCATCTTTCTAACTCGTTTCTCTGCAATCACCTCTCTGGATATATGATGTTTCCTTCTGGCTTGTTACCATTGTTCTGATCTCCATTGTCATTCTATTATTTCCCAGAAAACTACTGCAAGGGTATTTTCTATATTCTTAGGTTTTTGCCATAGGATGCATATGATCAACAGAGAGAGGGAGACATAGAAAGACGAGATGGAGAAAGAGAGGGAAAGTGAGAAAGCTCCCCCAGCAAGAGTGACCCTACCTCAATCCCTTCTCCTCCATTCTCCTCTCAAGATTTCAGGCATGCATATACATGTGCTCCACATGAGTTTCAAGTCTTCAGGTCTAGAACTCAAACCACAGTCATCCATGTGTAAGTCCAACACCTTAACACCACACCACCTGTTGGCCCCTGGGAGGATATTTCTATATGTAATGTTCTGTTTGTTTTTTCTTTTTCTGGATAATAAAATGCTAGTAGTATATCTAATTAAGCTAAAATAGCTTAGAATGTGCTAAGTTGAAGGGAAAGTAATATTACTTTTTAGAAAGTTAATTTCTTTTAACGAGCTTTCTTTTCTATGTATGTGTATGTATGTGTATATATATATATATATATATATACACATATATGTGTGTGTGTGTGTATATATAAATATATAAATACATATATATATATATGTATATATATATATATATATATATATATGGCATCTTTATTTTTTCCCTTGCTTGCCTCCCTCTCACCCTCCATGGATCTTCAAATGTAGTCCCATTAGAGATTAGAATTTCAACATATAAATTTTTGTTAAAAGAATCCAACCTATAGCAGCTGGACTAAAGAATACATATATATCTCCAAGTATTTTAAGTTTGTTTCTCGTTCTCATTACACTTTTTCTCAATATCCCTTAATGACCTCCCCTTAACTCTAGTGAATTCTGCTGATTTACTTTTGTCCAATCGAACCTCAGGTTTAAATATATATATATATATATATATATATATATTAAATATTATACCTTAAGTTAATGGAATATTTCTATCATTAGTATGTTCAATTTCCTTCATTATTTTTTCAATTGATTGATTGTTCTCCATGCTTTTATATCTTACAATCTTTCAGTTCTGCCATAGAGTGAGGACTTTTAGTATTTGAGTGGGGACATACAGTACTTCTCTTTCATAGTCTGGCTTGCTGCGCTTAGCAGTAAATTTTCCATAGTCATTTGCCTCTTATCTAGTACCAGGATCTCATTGCTTTTTATGGCTGAATAATATTCCATAATGCACATGTGCGGCACTTTTTCAATCCATTTATTTGTTTGTGGGCATTTAGGTTGGTTCCATGCCTTAGCAATTATGAGTATATACTGATATTTTAATGCTATGTAAAATTGCCCTGAATATTTCTTCTAAAATTGAAAGATATCTTCTCTATCCTATACCAACAACTTCCTTATACATTTTCAAAAATCTGAAACCTGAAGGAATTGAGTAATTTCTTGTTGTGTCACTTTCAGCATAAGATCTTGGGTCCATATTTAATTGTAATTTTTTAAAAAGATAATTAATTTACAGTATAACATTTGCAGTTACAAAACATAATGTCATTAAAATGATTTTTTTAAAATGTAGACATTCTAGAAACCAATAAAAGTTAGTGAGTGGTATGTAAATGCTCAAGATAAAAAGCATCAGGTACATGGAGAAGTGAACAACAGATTATTAAGCAAATAAGAGAATAAAAAGAGAACATAGTACATTTAAGCATAAAATTGATGAATGTCTGGATTATTTTCCTTATGTACAGGCATATTTTTAAAGAATGCTCATTTAACATCATTTTTGGAAGACTCTTCAGATTGGTCAATGTGTCATGATTTGAAACTTGCTAATGAAAGCACATTAAAATAAAATAAAGGAAAAGAATTGTTATCTTTTTTTAATGTCCTATTCTTGACCTATTTTTAATATTTCAAATTATCCCTTACAATTCCTTCAATACAACCTTCTTGAACTTAATAGTACTTTTAAATGTAATGCTTCTCTATAGCTGGGTAGGTGTATTTTTACAGCTCTTTCTTCAAGTTGGTGTCATAAGTAGGTCAGCATAATGAAATATATATGGAGCAATGGAAATGAGCAATTTTTGAAAAGTTGCATTTAGCATTGAATTATGAATCCTGCCAAGTCTTGGTTCTGAAAACAATTAGAAAACATTATTTATTTTTTAAGCCATTTCATTATCAAGTGGAGTTTTTTTGCAAGATTTCATAGAAAATAAAAGGAAAATAAACAATTAAATATGCTTTTCACACTAAATGAAGAATCTAAAAGAATGTTTTAGTTAAAATATGACATCAGTAATAACTGATACTTGATTGTAAAGTAAAAATGCAGTGTTTGAGAAAAGGTAATCAACTATTCAATCATGGTTTAGCCACTTTAACTAATAACCTGCCTTTTTAAAATATGCCATATTCATTTGACTTTTAAGTTGAGCATTAACCTAAGGATCTTTAACAAATAACCAGCACTATAAATTACAATAATTTTCCCAAATTGAGATCATGATAAAAATCCATAAACAACTAAAATGAATTGAACAAAAAACTGAACATTTTTCTCTTTTATTTTATGAATATTTTCCTCATTTGTATTTTAGAAACATTGTAATCAGATATGTCAGACAAATTTAATTAAAAGTCATTTGATGTGCAAATGTCTCCACATCACCAAACTAAATCTCTCTTTATACTATCCTAATGAAATCAATGGGTCAATCAATTCCAAAAGCATAATTTTGTTATTAATACCAAACATTAAACAAGTAATTGGGAGGGACAGATCCAGGATTTATGGACCAAAGCTTATGTATTAATAACTTATCAGAGCTTTTTTTAGATTAAAATGATTAAAATTATAAATAACAAATTAGAACAGTTATAAGTGCTTATTTTACACTGAAATAAAATCACAGAACAAATTATAAAAATATTTCAGGGCCACCTGGTGTTATATTGGTTAATGTGGCTGGATCCCATGTGGCCAACTGTGCAGTTTGATTCCTGTACCTAACAGCTTGAAAAATATGATGGGTGCATGTGCTGTATACCCAAAATCCTAAGAGGAGAATGGAGGATAGGGGGTTACAGTATGGCCATCTTCCTTGGAGAGGTATTTTCTCACTTCCATTTCTCTATATATCTGTATCTCTTCAGTAAGTCATGAGCCCTACAGCAAATTTAAAATGAAAAAAAGTGAAAAAAAGGAATATTTATTCTACATTTAAAATTTTTTAACGTGCACTAGGATACTCTCTTTCATTAACATTTGAATTCTGAAATCAGTTCTGTGTTCCAATAATGCTGAAACAATTTATAAAATAAATCCTAAACTAATTGCATAAAGACAGTCGTTATAATTTTTTAATTAAAATGAAGTTGCATTAAGCTATTAAAGCTAACTACTTATGTTAAATATGTGTAAGAGTTTTGTTAGTGGGGCACATGTTTGTTTGGGTCATTTTGATACCTCAATGGCAGTTTGCATGATTCTTTAACCACTCCACTTATTCAGGAAAAGACACCTCAGACACTGCACAAAATAGTCTTGATATCTTGGATTGCATAAAATCCTTTATGGTGTAACGTAGTACCCCAACATGTTTGCTATAGGAAGTATTACTTCCTATGTCCACATACAGGAAATATTTATTTCAAAAACTTTCTATAAAAAGAAAAGCATTATGTAATGTGTTTATGACTGTATGTATTGCATTGCTGATATAATTGTAATAGGAAATAGTGTCTAACTTGACTAGGTCTTGATGGGAACCCAGCTTTATGTTCATAACTTTAAAGTTATGCAAATTGGAGAAAGTTTCCATAGGCTACTTATTGGTTCCATAACTTTTTTTTTTTTTTTTTTGGAGAGGTTTTTCACTATAGGGCACGTGTGCTTGCCAGACAGACAGAGAGAGATAGAGAGATAGAAAGCAAGAACTCACCCCCCAGGGGGGATGGTCACACCACAATCCCTTCTCCTCCATTCTCCTCTTGGGATCTTGGGCACGCACACACACATGCGCCCGGCATGAGTTTTAAGCCACCGGGTCCGGGACGCGAACCACGGTCAACTACCTGGGAGTCCAGGGACATAGCCATTACACTAACTGCTGGTTCCCTGGTTCCATAACATTTTAATCTTATCCTTCAATTCACAACTAATTATGATATTTATAACATATCAGTGTTGCTACACCATCTCCTGTACTCTACCTTTGTGTTATGATGCTGGACGAAGCTTAGTGAATGGTGAGGTTATTCTGGAAGCCATCTCACTTCCTGGACGCCTAGCTATAAGTACTCACTAAACAGACTATGAACTATGTAAGGATACCCCACTATAATCAAATAAATGTATTCCCAACACAAATATATATCCTTAGTTTTATGCCAAAATATATTTATTGGAGTACAAATAACATAAAAATTGGACTTAAATTACAAAATTAAGTAAATTGTGAGATTAATTAAAATAATTTATTATATATCCACTAATACTGTATACAACTTCTGTAGTTTTTCCAGTGGAAAATACATTTATAATTTTGACTAGTGCTTTATGGGATATGTCAAAGAATAGCACTAGAGTGGAAGAGGACATGAGAACTTACTATCAATGATACAAGGAATGCAGTGTACTCATATAGTGTCTGACACAGAGGATTAGATCTCAACAAATATCAGTTTTACATCTTTATCTAGAATAATGATGATTTGCAAAGGTTTAAAGAGAAGTTTAGTCCTACTACGCACAATAATCGTTTTAAAAAACTATTGGCAATTTCCTTTGACCAGACACCCATACATTCTATAAAACTTACATGCTATAGAATTATTTATTTATTTATTTAAAGAGAAGTGAATAATATTTTGGTGGAACCAATAATCTTTGTCATTCTTGTTCTCCACAAATCTGTATGTCAGAGTAATGCACTTGCCTTTGCCTAAAACATAATTTTTAAAAATTTCTACTATTTATAATGCATACAACCCCCTTTGTTCAAACTTATGATATTAAAGGCCCTGTAGGATTTATATACAAAGGCTCAATTTCTGTTATTAGTAGACTTTGGATTTCACGAGAGAAATAAAATCAATGCATATATAATCAGTAATGTTATCACTTACCATTTTATGTGTCTGTTTCTGGATATTTTTGAAGATACCTAAATTACTTCACATTTGTGAAATAAAATGTCAAAACAATTGATAACATATCTTCTATAAACCAAAAGTTTTAATAATTGTGTGCTTCATATTTTAACATAGTACATATGGAAGGTAGATATAATGTCACCTGACAAGTATTGCAAAATGACAAAAATTTTATTTTTTCAAATTTCATATGAATTTTCTTCTAATGCTGGTCCTGACAGAATTAAACATTTGTTGCTTGCCTTAATTTAGAACACAGCTTTGTTTCTGAAAAACTAAATGTAATTTTAGTCAATTTCCATGTACTCTTTATAATTGTAATCATGCCAAATTATGTACTTACAAAATATTACAAGTATCAGCAATCATAAACTGACAGCTTGTAATTACGTAATTACCATGTGGACTTACAGAATTATGATACCTAAAGATGTCAAAAAGTTTTAGTATGTTTATTAACTCTTTCCTACTGTGAATCAAACTGAACTGTATAGAAAATATAGGAAAAACCAGCAGATTATTTTAGAGTGTGCAATGATAAACCCAAGAAAAAGTTAGGAATAACTTGAGTTAAGTAATATATGTTCAAATAATATATATTCTCTGAAAAATGTACTATATATATGTATATTAAAAAGTATCTAGCATTCAATATTATTTTTACAATTAAAAAGCACACATGCATATGTGCCCAATATGATTTTCAAGCCAACAGGTCTGGGACTCGAACCATGGGGTAGCCATGTGGGATCCGGCATTATAACCATCATACCATCTGTTAACCCAATATAAATTTATTTCTAAACAAGCTAATTCCCAAACAAAAAATGTCATACATATAAATATATGTATATATAAATAAATAAATAGTTTTTGACTTAAAATGATTTCATATATAATTATCTAGTCTAGTAGCTAATTTAACACAATTTGGAGGGATAGCAGGCATGATATTGATACACAGTAAAATGCCATGCTCTGTAAAAATGACTCACATGGGAAAGGTCTGGGCTCACCTCTGGAGACATGTGAGCTTATGATGTGTTGCTGGCTAAGGCTGGGTGATTCATGGCATCAAGGCTGTGTTGACAGGTTCTGTCTCCCTTTCTCTCACTTGCTTTCTCTGTCTCTTCACAGAAGAAATGGTTGAAAAATCTTAAAAACAAACACATTTTTATATAAAAGGTGTTTAGATATAAATTAGATAATGAAGTTTTGGGGTCTTCTTAAGCACAGAAGAAAACACAATAGCATAGATAAATGAATCAAGCAACCTGAATGTAGGTTAATATAAATTATATGGTATGGGAGGCCAGTAAGTAACATGGTGGTTGGGATGGCTGGACTCCCACATATCCAACCACAGTTCAAGTCCTGGACCTACTGCCTTGTTTCCTCTCTCCCTCTCTCGCACACAAGCCCTATAGCAAATGAAAAAAAAAAAAAAAAACAGATGATAATGAAAAAATGAAATTATATTTAAAAACTATATGGTATGAAAAACAGAAAAAAAGATTGATAGGGATGAATCTTTAGAACAATATAAAATTCTATCATTTATGCAATTAAAGTTTCCAAAAGAGAGAAAAAAAGAAACTAAGGCAGAAAAAAAAAAAAAAAAAAAAAAAAAACTTTAAGAAGATATCACCAAATACTCCCACATGTAGAGAACAGGAAAACTTTACGAATTCTGTAAGGCCAATGAAACCAAACCAAATGAAAAAAAAAAAAAAAAGCCTAAACACATGATAATGAAGCAAATATAAATCAAATATAAATTTTAAGTCATATTAAAAAATAGAGATAATAGAAAGACAAAGCATTAATGGCTTAATGGGACAAAGAAATGTGGTATTATCTGGTGATAATTTTATAGTTTTATCAACTGGACTAGGGATAAATGTTCACATGTTGGAATATTCACTTTGTAAGCTAAATAACATGACTGAATGTATAAAAGATAATGAAATAAAAAATATTTTAAAAAAAATTAAGGTTTATGGGAGCCAGCAGTTAGCATAATGGCTATGTCGCTGGACTCCCACATAGTCGACCGCAGTTCGCGTCCCGGACCCGGTGGCTTAAAACTCACGCCAGGCGCGTGTGCATGCGTGGCCAAGATCCCAAGAGGAGAATGGAGGAGAAGGGATTGCGGCGTGACCATCCCCCCTGGGGGGTGATTTCTCACTTTCTGTCTCTATGTCTCTCTCTGTCTGTCTGGCGAGCGCACGTGCCCTATAGCAAAAACCTCTTCAAAAAAAAAAAATTAAGGTTTATATCACTAACAATTTATTTTTAGTTTTATGAAATGCCATCTCTACAAAGAGGTTTACCAAACTGTCAGGTGCCTGCACTTGTTGTAATTAACTGTTGTATCAATGGTTTAGATATGTAGCCATTTCCCATGTGCCCATAGACTATTGCTGAAGATAAATATTAAGATGGTTTTCCAGTAAATCTGGTTTCTACAGCTACTCAAAATTTATTTTGATAGACATTTATGTTATGGTATGATTTTTCACTGTATTTGTATGATTACACCATTGTAAATATGTAAAATTTTATTTTATAACATGTACTTTTGAGTGTCTTTAAATAAATATGCACTTTCAATATGAGTTAAATTCCTCAATGATTGTTTTCTAAAAATACAGGTTTGTGTCAGCCCTGTAACTCAGAAGTTAAGGGAGCCAATTCCACATGGCCTACCATGATTGAATCCTGACCCCAGTGACTTGAAAACATGCCAGAACATGTGTAAGCATGCCCAAAATTCTGACCAGAAGGCGGAATAGAGAAGAAAGCATCAGGGCACTTTCTCTGTCTATCTCTGTTTATGGCTACGTACACGTGTGTGTGTGTGTGTGTGTGTGCGTGCGCACACGTGTGCATACACAAAAAATTAAATTAAATTAAATTAAAACATCGGTTTGTTTTGACTCAATAATTTTTATTCTTGGAGCTGGCAGGTGGTGTAGTAGTTAGGGCTCTGGACTCCCAGTGGCATTTGAGTCTCAGACGTGGTAGCTTGTTTTCTCACACTCTCTTTCATCCTCTCTCTCTGTCTCTCTCTGGTGATCTTGTGTGCCCTCTAGCAAATTCAATAATAATAATAATAATAATAAATGATAAAATTAAATAAATGGTTTTAAAGTAATTTTTATTCTCATGATTATGCTCCATTTTCTCTAGTAAAAATTAAATTTTTTATGTCGTCACAAAGCAGATTAAAAGTTCAGGATAATTAAGCTCCTAAATAATAGTATTCTCAGTAAAATTTAACATACAAAAAATTTCAAACTCAGCTATTTTTTGACCATATCAATATGTTAAACTATTTTTCTCAAAAAAATGCAATACAGGAATATAACTGTAAGAAATACTATACATTCTAGCAAATAAATAATTTAAAAAATATTAACACTTGGGCCAGTTCCAAAACCTGATGTTTAAAGCAGATGGGTCCCTAATGGCCAACTGTGCAGTTCGAGTCCCAGACACAGTATCTTGAGAAATATGTTGGGCATATGTGTGTGTGTGTGCTGAAAACCCCGGAAGGAGGGAGAAATAGAGGATATAACGGAGAGAAATAGAATGAATTGCTGCATGACCATTCTCCATGGGGGAGGGGATGGTGCTTTCTCTTTTCCCTTTCTCCCTTTCTCTCTTTCTCTGTCTCTTTATGATGAGCACACACAACATCTAACAAAAAAGGGAAAAAAAAAGAAAAAAAATCAACCCAAAAATACAGTACATACACACATGTACACATGTGAACACACAAATACATGTTACAAGGAATTGTATATTCTATTTTCTGAAGAGGAACTAGGTACAAAACTGGAAAAGAGAAATTTCAGCTATGAATTCACTTGCAAGGCAGATTGTTACATAAAGTACAAAGAATTTTCTAGGAAGTGAACATACATTTGTTGGTAGTTGTACTAGTGCTGTGAATACTAGAACCTTTATTGGGGATATATGTAGAAAAGGGGAAGCATTTGTCCTCATCTTTTGCATGATTAATGGAATGTGGCATAACCAAACAGTACATTTTATTCTCTGACAAATGCTAAGTGATGTATTACAGGACACTCAGTAAACGTTTTATGTATTTGAAGAGTTACTTTTTTATTTATTTTTTAAAGGCTTTTGCTATACGGCCTGTGTGATCATCAGAGAGCAGAGAGGCAGAGAATGACGTGAGAAGGAAAATGAGAAATCACCCACCCCATCCCCCAGGGTGATGGCTGTACACCAACCCTTCTCTTCCTGGGATTTTGGGCATGCACTCACATCGACTGGTTCAAGTTGCCAGGTCTGGGAATCTATCCGCAGTCAACCACATGGGAGTCCAGCACCCTGACCACCACACCGCCTGCTGTCCTCTGAAGGGTTACTTCAACAACTACACTATCAAGTTATGATTTGCTTTTTCCAGTGCTGCCTGCTTTAGGCTTTGCCTACCGCCATGCAAACTGATCGCCCTTATTCCTCCTTACACAAAACAGGCTTGATAAAAGTGCATTTTAAGTTTTCTTTCTTTTTCAGCACTTGTTATGGTGCAGAATGGTATATACTCTGGTGGAGAGTATACTAGTATCTGAAATGGTTGGACTAGACTACATTTTAATTCAGACACTAATCACGATTTTGGGGGTCAGTCAGGACATCATTCTAGGTTATAGATTCTTATTTTGTAAAAACTTATTATGTTTTAATGTATCTTTTTTTCCATTTTAAAACTCTGTTTTAGCCCTAAATGACAGTTCATGGAAAATCCTTCTGCACTGTGGCAGGTTTCTCAGTTTTTAATCTGTCAGGATCGACTCTGTGGAGGACCTTTATATCACACCTTTGCCTTCCCTGGTTTTAATTTTTGTACTATGGCACACACTGCTGAAATCTGCTCTACTCTTTTACAACTTACTGCATTAATTTTATTATCAATATGAATTCCAGAAGTGTTATGCTATCCATGTATTTATGATCAGAAAGTACAGAACAAGATGGCTGATGAGAAGCACCTAGCCCTCATCTCTCTCCAATCAAGATAGCAAATAATAACTCAGATATATTTTGACTGGAATTTCTTAGGAAGAAAACTTAAAACCACCAAGGAAAGACAAAAGTTTTCTGGAACATGGAAGCTCAAGAAAAACAGCACAGAGAAGATCTGAAGCCTGCAGGCACTGAGATCCACCAACTGCAATCAGTTTCCACTGACTGGAAAACTGCGCCTCCTTTTCTGGGAAAGCTGAGTAAGAGAGCCTTTGCAGCCTCTGAAGCAACCATGGAGGGCATTTCTAGACACCTGGGAGCCCAGAACTCTGCATAGCTTTGGACCCAGTGAAAGGTAACTCCTGAGATTGACCAACTTTTATAGCAAGGTCATTTTCATTACTTGGAATAAAGTCAGAGGAATAAATTTCAGTAAATTGAAATGAAATCTCCAGTGTCGCTGTGACCAAATATATATATTAACGTAGTAGAGTCTATTGGTACATAAACCGTTTTAATCCATAGTGGATACTCATTTGTTTGAGGATGAAATTTCCCTAGGGGGTATTCATTTGCTCACAATCCAGTTCCTGTAGGCATTAATTCCTACAATTAATGAAAGATATAATATATATATTATATTATATAAAATATTATATATATATATATATAATATAATCTGCACTGTTAGTGTAGCAGAAGCTCTTTGCTATTTTTTATGACTACTTATTATCACTTGGGCATATTTTATTATTTATGTAAAAATAAATGTATATATGTTGATAAAATAGTCTTGAAGAGAAAAATCATACTTAATAGACTGTATTTGGTACCAATAGTCTATTTTCCTCCAGATTTTCATGGGGGCTGTAAGCACTCAAATTGAGAAGCACCATAAGCAGACATATTGATCTTCCCAGGTTCCCCAAGCTATTCTACCCTATTTGCCAACTTAATAGAAATGTGAGAGAACAGACATTTGCCTGGAGGATAGTGACTGAATATCTAAGGACTCTGAATAATGAACATTAGAGAAATGAAAGATGTAGCTCCCCATTTAGAATATGTTTCTCTAGGAGCAAATTCACTGCTCACAACTAGTTGATTTTTTCCCCCGTAGAGTAGTAGAGATGCTGTTCTTCTAAGGGCCAACATAAGATGAACCAAGAAAAATCCTTGAGACAGTTGAGCAAATTTAGCAGCATCATTTTCTTTCACTACGGAACCATTCTAAGTTCAACATTTCAACAAATGCTGTGGATACCATTTTCAGTCTAGAAAAGAAAAGGCCTAAAAGTATTCGAAGATTTTATATAACCCAAAGTCTTCCATGTAGAATTTAATGTCAAAATGAAGAATGAACTTTGAAACTAAGAGTTTCAACATGACACAATATATCCAAAGATATTTCATCACTATTATAAACTAGATAGCTCTCTAGAGTTAAACATACCTTAGAGATATTCCCAATGATCAAAACCCATAGAATCATAAATTGTAATTATTGACTGACTTGTCTTTTTCTTCAAAGCAACTAATTATGTTTTTGTCAAAACAATGCAAATGGTGTTTGTACAGTTGGACCCCTTTTATTCATTAGAGATAAGATTCAAACTAAGGACATTAAGTCTTGAGTAGCTCTGGTTCTGAAAGCTGGCCATGGATATGCAAATTCCTCCATAGTAATCACAGATGTGACAGTAGACAGGCAAGAATGAGGACTTTGCGGGGATCCCTATTCAAGACCTTCTTTACACATTACTGCTATGATTGTTCAGAATCAAATGAATTCACATGGGCAGACTAATCCACAGGAGACTATTTCTCACACTGAATACCTTCTGTCAGTCTCGTCTAAAGAATATCATAATTCTTACTGATGACACCAAATCCATAATATTGAATCTATTTATATTATTTCTATATAATCTACATAAGCTGTTTATATTATTTCTGCACACATGTGAGTATATATGCATGGAGTTATGTCTTTAAAACCCAATTTTTTACAGTGCTTGTTTTTCTGATTTTTGTGGAGGTCAAAAGAAAATGTAGAAAATGCATGAACATGAAGGTCATTATACTAGAGCTCTGTTAGGTGATAAAATAAAAGGAAATTCAAAGATGACAACCATGCACAGCATCTGGCATCCTGTCACCTGAACATTTTTATAACTAAAATGCTACATGTGTTTTTGTGGGAATGTGCCAGATGGACACGGTGATAATATACCACCCTGAATTACAGCTCTCAGAGGAGGCGATTTGCATGTCTCCACTTACACCGTCTCAGGGTAAGAAAGTGCTACAGAAGGGAAACCAAACTGAAGGTTGAAAAAAGCCTAACTGGCTCAATTTTAATTTTCCTGTGATCATTAATTGCTTTACACCTTAAAGGAAATGACTACATTGACTACATATATTTAGTGTTTGTTTTTGGTGATAATGTTGGTATCTATCAATAATGAACAGCAGTTTGACTTCTCAGACAGCCTTTTTCAGAAGTGAGGTGACTTTTAATTCAGGCATGGAAGCTTTCTGTTAAAATAATTTGTTCCTAACATTCTTAATATACTAATCCCTTTGAATTTCTCATCATCATTAGCTTGGGGGGAAAAAAAGTCAATGCTGGCATTACAATGGAGACCTTATTCTATACACACAACAGTTCACCTCTTGGTGGAAGTGTCACACACTTTTTCTTTACCTGTCTGTATCATTTTGTCAGCAGCTATTGTATATGAACAATTGCTTCCTTCTGCTCTAAAAACATTTTGACACATCTATGCATGTAACTTATTCTAATTTTTAAACAATATAATAGGAAATATAACCTCTAACATATCTAGAAATTAATGGCTAAATTTAGTTGTTAAATAGATGTACATTTGTTTTTTTTTTCTTTTTTTGGAGAGGTTTTTGCTATAGGGCGCGTGTGCTCGCCAGACAGACAGAGAGAGACAGAGAGATAGAAAGCGAGAAATCACCCCCCAGGGGGGATGGCCACGCCGCAATCCCTTCTCCTCCATTCTCCTGGGATCTTGGGCACGCACGCACACGCGCCCGGCGTGAGTTTAAGCCACCAGGTCTGGGACTCGAACCGCGGTCAACTACGTGGGAGTCCAGCAACATAGCCATTATGCTAACTGCTGGTCCCATAGATGTACATTTTAAAGAAACCACAAAAACAAAAAAAGAACACCTTTGCTAAAAGCCTATTTGAGGGCCTGGCATTTTAAATATATTATTTAACTTAATCCCTATGAAATATTTAAGGAAAATAGTATTTATACTTCACTAATGAGGAAGAATACATGAACAAGGGCAGTGATTTTAAAAGTGGCATAGCCAGAAGAAAGTTAATCTCTGATTAGCAACAAGGTCCGTGAACTTTTCACTATACCACACTGATACCAATATAATTAACAGCATAACATAGCTCATTGAGATACATTATTACTTTCAGGAATTTATTTTTTCTATCCTCAACTGGTATTTGCACCATGGTATCCTACGCTTTGAGAAAACACATTTATTAATCTAGAATTGAAAATCAAAGTAGAATCACATAATTATGGTCTGTAAATCAAGAGTGAACACAATAGAAAATGCATTTGAGAAAAATGCATCCTTAATCATTTCAATTTTATGTAAATATTTAGTGTTATTACATTGGTTAATATCTCTTTTGAGATGAAAATCCAAGGCTGTGATTTTTCAGGGTTGGATAAAAAAAAAAGTGAGAAATAGCCACTATCTCAACATTCTTAGCTAAAAAAAATCTTGACTCTTTTTTCTTGCAAATTCATTTTGTAATAGTTTGTTTCTACTGTATTGTCTGTTCTAAAAGTGGTAAAAAATTAAGGTTATTTAGAAAATTTGGATTTTAGTGGTTACTAGGTTAACAGAAAAACACAATAAGAATCAATGAATAGATATTTTATTTGCTCATCCATAACTTGTCCCTTTCATAAATTTTCTAAGGCATGTCTAATATTCTCTCTGTTAACATATAGCACATCCAGTTAAAATTTAAAATATGAGAGAATAATTGTGAAATCTAATCCATCATTGCCAAAGATGGTGACCCACCTTAACGCAGGAATCCTCATCTAAGGCATTCTAAGATTGGGATATAAGTAAAGAATTCTGGGTTGATTTTTCAACCTCATTAACTCTGATAAGGCACTTCTCATGGAAAAGTGATTTAGGAGATAATGAAATCCAATCACAGAGTACGTGACAGTGCTTCAGTGCAGCATGATCTCTGCACCGGCCAGGATGAACCACACATGCTAGCATGCTAGAACCTTAAATCATGGGTTGAGTTCTTTTTTCCATGTCTGAGTATTTTGAAAACAAACTTAGTGTTCAAAACCTGATCAGATCCACAAGACTACTCCAATATGTGATACTTAGAAAGGTCAAGCTAAATCATATGGTGCAAACTCATGAGTTCTGTCAATTGAGGAAATTCTTGCTATCTACTTGGTTTCATATTTTAACATAAGCTGTTCTTTTTGGGAAAAATGCTGACAAAGTAACCTGACTACATTTTTATTATCTATTTGGAAGTTTCATTATCACAAAATAAATAAAACAAACTTTAAATATATATAATCATAATCACATTAACTATGTTTCATAATTATGACAAAATGTGTATAAATAATTATAAATTTATGAGTATTGAAAACATCATTTCTACATAGAAATAATGTTTTGTTTTGTTTTTGGTTTTGGTTTTCTTTTTTTTTTGGAGAGGTTTTTGCTATAGGGCGCATGCGCTCACCAGAAAGAGACAAAAAGTTAGAAAGTGAGAAATTACCCCCCGGGGGGGGGTTGGCCATGCCGCAATTCCTTCTCCTCCATTCTCCTCTAAGGATCTTGGGTACGCATGCACATGCGCCTGGAATGAGTTTAAGCCACTGGGTCCAGGATTCGAACCATGGTCGACTATGTCGAGTCCAGCGACATAGCCATTACGCTAACTACTGGTCAAAATAAATAATGTTTCATAGATTTATTTGTTACAGGATTTTAAAAAATAGAATAAAGGTAAAATCTGTTTTGAAATTTTTTACTAAGTAACAGAACACCTATCCCACCCCATTGCCCAATTAAACAAGAAACACATTTTATGGAAGTTTCATTCAAAAGATCTATTAATACTTTTTGTAAAATTACACCATAAATCAATCATAATTGGACATCTGTCATAGACAGTGTTCACCAAGTTATTAACTAAAACTTTACAGCTTATAAGATTTATTTTGCTGTTTATCTTAGTTCATAAAAAATATTCAGAATTAACAGATTACTGCATTAGTTTAGAAAATAGTGACTATGTTCATGTTTCTACAAGCATTTTGTTTTATAAATCAGAGGTAGATAAAGGTTAAATTAATATAGTTTGCAACTGGTTTAAATAAAGCTTTTGAAAAAAAGTTAGCAAATGAACTTCTGTTTATATTTTTAAAACAGGGTAAAAATTATTCTACCTCTTTAATAGATCAAAGGAAGTTCAAAAAAAGTAAGTGATGGATTCTACCCTGTTTGATATTACTTTGTTACATATGAAATGACTGTAACAAGGTAGAGGCAAGATTCAGAATACCTTCTAAGTGCCATACATATGACAAATGCTATTAGGTCCTGCAAGAGAGCAAGGTCCTCTAAGATGAAATGGTTAGAGGTAATCTTATAGGGGTGCAAGGATTTAAAGGGGTGGAACAATCAGAGTGGAGAAATTGACTATACAAATTGAGTTAAGATCCATGGAGATTCACTTTTTATCTGGTACTCAAGAACTTACTCTTTCCAATTTTAACCTGGCAATAAAAAGTTCAGAGTTTTCAGAGTACAGGATCTAATTTCATGGTATTCTGTTTTTGGAGTTCTGAATAAACCTCATCATGTGAAAGTAATGGAAGGGAGATTTGAGAACCAACTCCCTGAGTTTGTCTTTGAATAGCCTTGAGTAAATCAAATTCAGAGGTTTTGCCCTGAAGATATGCTGAAATTTGCTAGTAATGGTAGACGTTGTAAGATCGATATTTGAAAGGAATAGGGGAAATGAAGGCTGAGAAAGGTGAAATTAACTTTCTTAGTAACTAGCATCAAAATTCATTATCTTCTCTCTTCGGATTTGCTTCTTTAAACAACCATCTCCTTGTCGTTGTTTAAATTTAGATGTACTAGTTTTGACTCCAGGCAAAGGACATCTTATTTTCATCAAATTGTATCCTAAAATAGGATTCTGCAACTTTGTGACTTGATACAGCCTGGGAGTGCCATGGCAGATGTTTGCTGCTACTGTTGTTAATGTTTGTTGCAATTTCATGCAGAATCTTTATCACTGCATTCTTTTTTGCCAATAACTTTTATTGATTTTAATTCCTTACATGAATTTTTAATATAGCTAAAGTATTTCTAAGTGACTTTTTCTCCCATCCATTCTTTCTGTAAACTCAAGGTCAAAACTCATAATAAAGAACTATATAATAAACTGGGTCCATACATAAGTAGCACTGGCTTGTTCTTATTCTGTTATTCTTATTTCTAAAACCAAATGACATTTCAAGACATGCTCTGTGAAGGTTAAAAACTGAAAGAAATAGGAAGGGAGGTTTCATGTTCTGTGTTCATGCCTTTTGCTTTGTTTATCGTTCAAATGATTATTTTCTCCGTGAGATGTGGAGTTCTTACAGGACACATGCCATGACGATTTCATTCAGCATCCTACCCTAAGCATGTCATATAGCTCTAACCTTTCTTGGAGAAATTCAGTCTTTGTTGAACGATTGAAGCTTGTCTAATTCCCAAAGATAGCAACCAAGGAATAATGTTCAAGAAGTATGAACCTTCATCAGAGTCCCAGTTTAAGACAAACAAACAAAACAATTAAAGTAACATGGTTGAGTTTACCAGAATATTAATAATTGATATTACTATTCTGGAGACTGAATGGACATGATCATTTATAATCATAATCATAGAAGTGAGTTACTTCACTTCCTGTTCTTTTCAACCCGTCCGTTTGAACATCCATGGCACTCTTGAGTACTGTGGTATTAGGTAGGTGAGCACTTCAATTGTCTGCATTCTGTGTATTTTATTTATTGTTTTTCTAGCATTTCTTTTCAGCTTGAGTCACCCAGTATATACTGGTCCAGCAAGTGCACAATTCCAGGTTGTTGTGGTGAGAAGATATTCTTTACAAAAACTACTTACTATGGTCATTTAAGTGTCAGGTCAATTTATTCCAGTATTTAAAAAAAAATAAAAAACCCTGAAAAGACTTGAAAATGAACAAATAGGAGCTCCGTTCTGACTAGAGGTAGGTGGTATCTGCTACTCTTGACTTCCTTTCTGATATTCACTTTTGAACTTGGTTCTATAATTTTTAAAAATACTATATGGTTTTCTCAGGGTTATAACTAGAATAATATATGCTTTTACTTTCTAAAGTCAGAAAGTTTTAAAAGTGAAATGATGCACTGATAATAAGTAGGTAGAAAAACTAGATATACATGTGTGTTATGTCATGTAGTTGTATTAATATATTAATGGATAATTCATCGTAATCTAATTTATTACTGTCTCTATCTTCAAGAAATTCCACATTTACTATCTTCTGCTTTTGTTGTCTATGATGTATAACATTCTTGATTTTTACTTTGCCACAACAAACATTTGTCAGTTATATACTACATATAAGGATGTACTGTGAGATATTAAGCTATAATAATAGCTTCAACATAATTTTGTGTATTGGAAGATACAAAGATAAACGAGACATAGTTCTTACAAAAAGCTCTTTAAAACAGACATGTTTGTACAAAAGTAACATCAATATGAGTTGGCATTGAGCATAAATAGAAGAACAAAGTACTAAGGAAAGAGAATTATTTTTCTAAATAAAAGCATTTAAATATGCATTCAAGAGTACATAAGATTCTGATGGAATAAAATATACATAATATAAGGTACAATCTAATGAAGAAACAGAACATTTGATTCATTGAAGTGGTTATACTTTATAAAAGAACTGTTTAACAAAATGGGGTAGTGAAGCATCCTTGAGATTAGCAACAACACTGACATTAACAGCAATTCCTTTTTTCATTTTCATTTTATTTTATCTTTTTATTATGATTATTTATAATACATTCAATCGCTATACATCATTTAGATTGTAAAGAGATTTTACCCAGCATGATACACATCTCAGTCCAGTTGAGAATACTATACACATCCTCATCAACAGATAACAAACCATATCTGTGTCCCACAAATATCTTGTCTCCCCTTATTTTCCCCCAAATTTCCTTTCCTGCACTCTTCCCCTCCCACACTCTCCTTCTACTTTGTCTCTAGTGTCCACAACAATTTTTAATGCTTTTATGTCCTCCAGTTTTTCAGTCTTTGCCATAGAGTGTGGACAGTCTGTATATGTTAAGCAGAGACATACAATGACTCTCTTTCATAGCCTGACTTGCTTCACTCAGCAACAAATCTTCCATGTTCATTCACTTTCTATCAAATTCCTGGGCCTTGTTGTTTTTTTAATGGCTGAATAATATTCCATGGAGTATATGTGCCACAGTTTTTCAATCCATCCATCCATTTGTGGACATTTGGGTTGGTTCCATGTCTTAGCAACCATGAATAGTGCTGCAATAAATATAGTTGTGCAAGTGCTTTTCTGACTGCATTCTCCCGTTCCTTTGGGTAGATACCCAGGGGTGGGATTGCTAGAACATACGGTAGTTCTATTTGAAGGTCTTTAAGGAACCTCCATAATGTTCTCCACAGTGGCTGGACCAGTTTATATTCCAACCAACAGTGTAGGAGTGTTCCTTTTTCACCACATCCCTGCTGGCACTTATCATTTTTTTTTTTTAATCTTTGCCATTCTGACTGGGGTTAGGTGGTATATCATTGTGGTTTTGATCTGCATCGCCATTACTATGAGGGACATTGAGCATTTTTTCATATACTTTTTGGCTGTTTGTGTGTTTTCCTTAGCAAGTTGTTTGTTCAGCTCATTTTCCCATCTTTTAATTGGGTTAAATCATTTTCTTCTGGGTGAGCCGCTTGAGTTCTCTGTGTATTCTGGTTATCAGTCCACTATGTGAGGTACAGTTAACAAAAATTCTCTCTCATTCCGAGGACTGTTGACTCACACTAATTACGGTGTCCTTTGCTGTGCAGAAACTTCTTAATCTGATGCAATCCCACCTGTCTATTTGGGGGATTATTGCCTGTACTTTGGGGGTCTTTCTTAAGAAGTGTTTGACTAACCCAGAGTTTTCCTCCAGTAGTTTTATAGTTTGAAGTCTTAGATTTAGATCTTTGATCCACTTTGAGTTGATTTTTTTTTTTTTTTTTTGGAGTGGTTTTTGCTATAGGGAGCATGTGCTCACCAGAGAGACAGAAAGCGAGAAATCACCCCCCCCAGGGGTGATGTCCATGCCATAATCCCTTCTCTTCTCGAGATCTTGGGCACGTACGCACATGCACCCGGTGTGAGTTCTAAGCCACTGGGTCCGGGACGCAAATCACTGTTGACTATGTGGGAGTTGTGGGAGTCCGGCGACATAGCCATTACGCTAACTGCTGGTCCCAAGTTGATTTGTGTTAATAATGACAGATAGGAGTTCAGATTCATCTTTCTGCAGGTGGATACCCAGTTTTTCCAGCACCATTTACTAAAGAAATTTTCCTTTTCCCACTGTATTGACTGGAACCCTTTGTCAAATATCAGCTGGCTGTATGTTTTGGGTTTCTTTCTGGGGTATCTACTGTTCCATTAGTCCTCATGTCTGTTTTTGTGGCAATACCATGTTGTTTTGATTTTCACAGCTTTGTAATATATTTTGGGATCAGAAAGTGAGATGCCCCTCACTCTACTCTTCTTGCACAGGATGGCTTTGGCAATACAGAATCTTTTATGGTTCCAGACAAATTCTATGATTGTCTTTTTTATTTCTGTGAAGAATGTCTCTTGCAATTTTATAGGCATTGCATTAAACATGTACATTAATTTGGGTAGGATTGCCATTTTGATTATATTAGTTCTGCCAATCAAGGAACATGGGATGTCCTTCCACTTTTTTGTGTCGTTTTTGACTTCCTTTTTAAGGTTTTCATAGTTTCCCTTATTGAAGACTTTGACATCCCCGGTTAGTTTTATTCCTAGGTATCTTATACTTCTTGTGGCTATGGTAAACGGGATTACATTCTTTAGTTCTGCCTCTGTCTGCTTTTTGTTTGTGTAAAGAAATGCTATAGATTTTTGTAAGTTAATTTTGCAACTTGCCACTTTACTGTGTGCATTTATCACTACAAGAAGTTTTCTCGTGGATACTATTTGGTCTTCTATGTACACAATCATGTTGTCTGCAAACAGAGATTATTTTAGCTCTTTTTTCCCTATTGGAATGTCTTTTATTTCTTTCTCTTGTTGAATCACATTGGCTAGGACTTCCAGTACTATGTTGAATGGGAGCAGAGAAAGTGGGCAGTCTTGTCTTGTACCAGCTTACATTAGTATAATGTAAGCTATAGGGTTTTATAGATGGCTTTTTTTTTTTTTTTTCTGGAGAAGTTTTTTGCTACAGGGTGTATGCGCTCACCAGAAAGAGAGACAGAGAGTAAGAAATCACCCCCTGGGGGATGGCTATGCTGCAATCCCTTCTCCTCATGAATGAAAAAAGGAAAGTTTGGGCAATTTAATTCAGATTTAAGATGCAGTTTGACTCGAGTTGATGAAACATAAATTGCACTAGTAGAATAATCCTTCTAATTATTTTTCTCCCAAGGAATTGTATAAAGAACTATAAGGAGGTAAGTGAAAATGTAGTAAAGATTTAATTTTTTTTTTTTTTTCCTGTAGGGCACGTGCACTCACCGGAAACAGAAAGTTAGGGAAAGTGAAATATCACTCCCTGGGAGTTGGCCACTCTGCAATTCCTTCTCCTCCATTTTTCTCTCAAGATTTTGAGCATGTACAGACAAGCACCAGTGTGTTTTCAAGCTGCTGGGTCTGGGACTGGAACTGTTGAGTCATCTATGTGGGATCCAGTACCTTAACCACCATGCCACCTGCTGACCCTGAAAGTTCAATTTTAAAAATCTTTAAAATCAGGCTTTACAATGATGAACCATTGAAGAATGATCTATGTCATTCCTGCATATGTAATGCAAAAACAGTCTACAAATAAGATTTAAAGATAATAATAGTGAGGAAATATTTCAACCATTGAAGTAGCAAAGGAAAAAAAAAAAGACCAGTTAGACTACAGGTAATTTTTTTCTACAAAAATATGTTTTGTTTTTTTTTGTTTGTTTGTTTGTTTTAATTGGGGCTTAATACTCATTTTATACTCATAAAATACACTTATTGAAACTGTTCAGTTTGATGCTTTCACAATTGTATAAACCCATGTAACTACCATTTGGAATAGGAGACAAATCATTTCTAATTTCCAGAGTCACTTCTTGCACACTCTAGTCAATTTCTTTTCTACATAAGAAGAAAGCCTATTCCTGAAACTGTAGATTAGTTTTGCCTATTTTTCTTGAAATAATTATTTATTTTATTTATTATTAAGATTTTTTAAAACTTGTCATATGGCATATGTGCTCACCAGAGAAATGGGAGAGAGAGAGCATTCAACAGGTCTGGGACTCAAACAGTGGTTAAAGTCAGTCATATGGGAGTCCAGTTCTTAACCGTCAATGGCATCTGCTGGTTTCCAGTTTTGCCTATTTTTGGATTTAACATCCATGAAGACACAGTGTGTTTTTTTCACATCTAACATTTTTTGCTCAACATATTATATTTGAAATAGTCTATGTCATATTAGTAGTTCATGCCTTTTAATTGCTAATTAATATTCATTTTATTACTAAAACATAAGGTTCATCCATCCTCTGATGACAAAAGTTAAGGATGTTTCTAGCCTAATGTTATTACAAATAAGACTGTTCTAGTCATTATTTGTCAAGTTGTTTCATAGACATCTTTTTAATTACTTTGTGTAAATACCAAAGAATTATTTACAATGAATTATTATAAATAGCAATTAATTATATTTATACATTGCACATATATATATATATATATATATATATTCAAAATAGTTACACAATTTAATATAACTGCCAGCAGACTATGAGTATTACAGTCACTTTATTTATTGAATAATATCTCTTTTATTTTATACATTGTAATGGGAGAAAAATGGCATCACATTATGATTTTAGTTTGCATTTTCTTGATGAACTAAATAAACATCTTTGCATATACTTATCTGCCATTAATACAACTTTGTTAAGATTCAAATCTGTCCAGTTTTAATTAAGGTTTATTTTTCCTGTTTTTATTGAATTGTAAAAATTCTTCATTTCTTACAAATAAAAGTCTTTTTCAGATTTATTTACTAAAAAAAAAAAAAAAAAAAAAAAAAAAAATTGATCTTTTAATGCTTAACTTGTTGCTGTGGTTTGGATGTGTCCTGTCTAAAATTCATGTGTGGTAGAAACTCAATTCCCAATCCAACAGAATTAGGAAGTGTGACATTCTGAAAGGTGTCTATAATAGGTAAATGAGAACTCTGCCCTCATCGGTAGATTGATGTTCTATAAAGAGTGATTGCAAAAGTGGGTTTTCTCTTGTCTGTTCTTATTCTATGTGAGGACATATTTCTCCTTTATAGAGAACACAGCATGCAAGTTGCTATCTTGGAAGTAGAGGGACTGATTCCTGACCTGCCAACACTTTGATTTTGGACTTTCTTGCCTTCAGAACTGTGAGGAACAAATTCTTGTTTTAGATAACTTATCCAGTTTCAGAGATTTGTATAGTAGCATCAAATGGACACTGCTTATTCAATTTCTTAATACTGTCATATAGTAAGCAGAAAGTTGAAAATTTTCTAAAATCTAATATATAAGAAATTTTTTCCTAGCTAAATGCTAATAATTGTATTTTCCTGTTTATTCTGCATATATTTTTTAAGTTTTACACTTAGGAGTATAATCTATCTCAAATTAATTTTGTGTATAAAGCAAAACAGAACTCTGTTTATTCATTTTGTTAATAGAAATAGCTAATTACTATTAGTCTAGCACTAATTATAGAAAGTACTCTATCTTCTTCATTAATTGACTTGACAATTTAATAAAATAATTTAGTCAGCCATATATGCTCATGTCTACTTTTGGAATTTATCTTATTCATAGAGATTTTGATCTATTTCTACACAAATAGCAAACATCCTTGTTTAGTGTAACTCTATAGTAAATTTTTTAATTCATGTAAAGTAATACTTGCATTGTCTTTCCTTTTTAAGGTTTTTTGGTCTATTTGAAATGTTTGCAGTTTCATATACATTTTAATATAAGCTTATAAATTTCTTCAAAAGATATACTAATATTTTTACTGAGATTGCACTAAAACTATTAATGGTTCTGAAGAGAATCAATATCTTAACATAACCTATTCTCCTTAACCACGGACATCCATATACCATTACGCACACACACTCAGCATGATCTACAAACTGCTGGGTCTGGGGCTCAAACTATAGTCACACATGTGAGAGTCCAAAGCCTTAACCATCATGCCACCTGCTAGCCCCCCAAATTAAGTCATTTTTGCAAACCACTATTTAGTAACAAACTGAGTACATACACTTGTAAACTGCCTTTGGAACATGAAGCAAAATGCTTAAACTGTTTGGGGCTTTCTTCTTATAAACAAAATGAAAGTATTTAATACTTTAATTTAAAAATGTCATCCAGTGATATATCATTCTACAAGTCTTTCTCCTTTTGCCTTCTAATTCCTCTTTAACACATGCACATACATACACATAGACCCAAATTTGACTTTAAATCCATTGCCAATTAGACTGTATTCAATAACATTAGTTTTAGTGTTTTCTACTCAAATGTTTACCTAATACATTTTTGGTTTGCAGAAGTAATTGATGAACAAAACTACTTCAAATATTGACAAAAAAAAATTTATCTATAAAATAATGGACAATTTTTATATTTAATAAAATATATATTATTAATATAACCTACTCAATATGAAGAAAAATGTCTTTCTGCCATGTCTTGATCAAATGACTACTTTGGAAGAAAAATACTATTATTAACAAAATGTGAAAAAATTTCACTAGCTTCTTAAGTTATATGACACTTGAATTATACAAATAAGAATCACAATGAAATGTTAAAGAGAAAGAAAATAAATACTTCAAAAATGGAAGTAAATGCTCATAATTAGCCTTGAGTGTTTTGGGGAGAAAGGAATCTTAGATTTCTAAGATTTTTTGTGTTACTACTTAAAACTTTCTTCCAGTTAGAAAGAAGAAATAAATAAAAAGAAAAATAAACAAAAGTTGCATTTACCAATATATGATTTTGTTTATTTATTCTCTCTTTATTACATTTAAAAATCTGGTTCAAGGGACCAGCAGTTAGCGTAATGGCTATGTTGCTGAACTCCCACGTAGTCAACCGCGGTTCGAGTCCCAGACCCGGTGGCTTAAATTCACGCCAGTTGCATGTGCATACATGCCCAAGATCCCAAGAGGACCATGGAGGAGAAAGGATTGCGGCATGGTCATCCCGCCTTGGGGGTGATTTCTTGCTTTCTATCTCTCTGTCTCTCTCTGTCTTTCTGGCGAGTGCACGTGCCCTATAGCATAAAAAAAACCTCTGCAAAAAAAAAAAAAAAAAAATCTGGTTCAAGAATTTATTCCTCATGCAGCTTGTCCCAACTCCAGATGTTTCCTGTTTAAGAGTGTAGAACCTATTGGTTACAATATACCCCTCCCTTTTTTCCTTTTTCTGTTTCATTTACTTTAGAAATGAGTGATTTTTCAACAAGTACAATTTGTTCTAATTCCATTTATTTAGATCCATGAACATAATACATTTTTCATTTGGGGACTACCCAGTCAATACACTTTCATAATATAAGACATGATGTATAAAGGGGAAAAGCTATAATACACATGATCATACCAAATGAAAGATGTTATATAAAGAGTCCAAGAGGAATTTCACTTTCTCTGCATTTTCATATGAAAAAGAAACTCATTAAATATGAGAGACACATTATCAATTTTTTTAATCTATGCACTTAATTTGTGTTTTTCCTAATACAGAGTATATAACCAAGCTCCCTCGAGTTGTTTCTCTTAACAGAATCTATGATTTATAGCAGCTCTGCTTATTTGTATCACTTTGCCAACTGGAGATGACTTATTTCTCCTGCAAGGAATAATGCTGACTGCGAGGCCATGCATATTTTACATTCTTTCAAATACTGGGCAAAATATCAGAAAAAGTGGTAATCAGAATATAGCATTTTTAGAGCCTAATTTATTATCTTGTGCTTTACTCTCAGGTTTTTGTCACAGTATTTTCACCATACGCTGTTCTTTGTCTTTAGAAAAAGTAACATAATTTAGATGCCATTGTGTAGAAATTTACCCCAAAGACAACTTAACCTTCGAAAGCAATTTTATAATTAAAACAATAATCCCTTATATACTATGAGGACTTAAATTTTATATACACTTGAACAGACATTTGTATTGTTTCAGAGGCAAAACTGAACATCAACTGCTAATTTACTAATGCTGAAGAAATAAATTAAAATAGTATCCTGGGATATTTTTAAAAGTATTTCAGCAACAAAAGCTAATTTATAATTCAAATACATTATAACTTGAGCAAAGGTAATGTTATATGGTTGGCACCTTGAAATAAAAATGAAAATTTAAACACATTATGATCCAATGTTTTTCTCCAAAACGTTCATGAAATTAAGGCAGCAAAGGTTAATTTTGTTATTAGAATATAAACTAATATCAGTTTTTAAAGATGAACTATTTACTGGATAATTTTCTGCAGTTTCTTTCCTTCTATTTGAAACTGTGTCTTTCCTAATAGCCAGTCAGATATTTTTGTTTTCAATTCCAGTCAGTTGAGCTTTTGCTTTTCCATTGCGATGGTTTTGTTTATATGTGTTACCCACTTTCAACTTAACGATTCGATCCACTAAGAACATGAAGTGCATTTGAAATAGGGGCTCAACCATTCTTCATATTGAACACATCTATTTTAATCTGCTCAGATTGACATAACAAAATATCAGATATTGAGTAGTTTATACAAGAAAGTATTTTTTCATGATTCTGGAGGCTGGTGTTGTGAGATCACAGCATCGGCATGGTCAACTTCTGGTGAGTGCCGTCATCCTGGTTTGCAGAAGAACACTGTCTTCCTGAGCCCTCACATGACAGGAGGAGGCACGGAGAGAGAGAAAAAGAGAGAGCATACTCTCCCTGGAGTTTATTCTTATAGGCACTGATTCTATGATGATCCTACTCCCGCGTAGCATGGAAGTCTCTCTCCTCAAAGACTCAAATACAGTCATATTGGGGATTAAAGCTTCAGTGTATGAATTTTCAGTGACACAATTCAGTCCATAGCAGTGCCCTTAGAATTTAGCAATTCCTGTTCTTCCACATGACGGAAAGTTTTGCTTAATCATCATCAAATAATTAGTGTTCCTTTGAATTTTTCACCCATCTTATACAAGTCTTCAAAAGAGTTAATTGAATTGCACATTATGATAAAAAAAATGCATGGATTTCAAAATTTTTGGCACTGAATTAAATTTGTACTTTTTTTAGAGAGAGAGATTTTTACTATAGGGCATGTGGGATCATCAGAGAGACATAGAGAGATAAAGTGAGAAATCACCTCCAGGGGGGACGGCCATGCCACAATCCCTTCTTCTCCCTTCTCCTCTCAGGATATTGGGCATGCGTGCACACACACCTCACATGAGTTTCAAGCTGCCTGGTCTGGGACTCGAACCACTATGTCACCTGCTGGTCCCTTAAACTTGTACTTTAATTTCATTATTTCACAAACTTTTTTTTTTTTTTTTTTTTTTTTTTCTTTTTTTGGAGAGGTTTTTTTCGCTATAGGGCGCATGCGCTCGCCAGACAGACAGAGAGAGAAAGAGGGATAGAAAGCAGGAAATCACCCCCCAGGGAGGATGGCCACGCCGCAATCCCTTCTCCTCCATTCTCCTCTCGGGATCTTGGGCACGCACGCACACGCGCCCGGCGTGAGTTTAAGCCGCCGGGTCCGAGACTCGAACCACGGTCGACTACATGGGAGTCCAGCGACATAGCCATTACGCTAACTGCTGGTCCCATTATTTCACAAACTTTTTAAAGTCCTCTTATATTTAACTCTTCTCTACTTGTGTTGCAAGATTTTAATTGAATCTACTGTTTCACCCTCTTGGTCTTGCAGTATGTTAAGCAATTGGCTTAGAAATCTAAGTTTACATTTAATACTCCTTAACAGTCATAAAAACCTCACTTAGTTTAGGCCAAAATTTTTATTATTTAACACTGTCATTTCCATCTTTATAAGATATGCAGCATCATTTCATTAGCTTTATCTTTTGCTAGAGTTCATATGCTGATATTTTAAAAACAATTTACCAGTGATTTAATACAGAAATTATAATGACATCCCATCTGTGTATAGAAGTCTAAAAGTTGCACAGGAATAGTTTGCCCTTATTAGTTAGATAAAGAAGAGTATAAGAAAAAGACTATATCTGAGCTAGTTTTTAAAGCTTAGAGAGCAATTTGAGATATGAGAAGGAAAGAGTAGTGTCTGTGGAAGGAAGACTGAATGAGATTTTCATATAGCTATTTCACCTTTGGTAGTGATTTGAGCTCATTTAGGGGAAAAATATGAAAACTGAATGTTGTACATATTTTAGACAGAAGAGTAAATGAACTTGATTCAACAGACATTTTTCTCTAATATGCTTTTAATAAAGTACCAAATAAACTAAAAAAATATACATTTTTGGGGGGTCAGTAGGTGGCATGTTGGTTAAGGTACTGAACTCCCACATGGCCAACTGTGGTTCGTGTCCTGGATCTGGCGGTTTGAAAATCATGATGGGCTCATGTGCGTGGGTGCCTAAAATCCCAGGAGAAGAATGGAGAAGGGGTTGTGAAGTGGCTATCCTTCCTGGAGGGGTGATTTCTCACTTTCCCTTTCACTGTCTCTTTTTGGTGAATGCATACACCCTACGGCAAAAAAAAAAAAAAAAAATATATATATATATATATATATATATATATATATATATATATATACCATTTTCTGAGCTGGCTCTTTGGCATAAAGTAATGTGCTCTGTCAACCTTAAACATACTGGGCACCTGTGTGAGTGACCCAGATGCATGGGCTGGAGGACTGGATGAAGGAGACCATGGTATAACCAAATCCTATGGAGAGTCAGCATCTCTCTTTCACATTCATGTACATGTGTTCAATCATGAAATGAAGGGAAAAATGTAAATACATATCTTCAGGATGTTCTGATCTATAATGGATACATATTAAAAAATACTGCAGTAGACAAAGATAAACCACTGTTCGTTTTGACGCAGGAAGATAGCATGGCTCCCTTTGTAGAATATGATCCACAAGGGCCGTGATTCTCCCAGTACTTGGCAAAGAAGCTGCCACACAGTAGATGAGGAATACATTTGTTCTTTAAATGCATTCTGCATAGATTATTTTCAAGATTTAACTAGTAAGTTGCATAATGTTCAAGTTAAAATGGAGAAATGCTCGACTCGTATAACACAGCCTTGGTATACTAGAATTGCACTGGTGAATACCAATAAAAAGAAATAAAAACACTTAAAGAAAGAATCTATGTCACTATTTCCAAGATTTCTGACAATCATTAGGTTTTTGTATTATATACTGTACTTGACATTGCTTTGAAATGTCAATCGCGTATTGTTTATATTTTTCTTAAAACACAGTACAAAGAAGAGAGTACTTTAAAAGAATCAGCATCTTATTTGCGAACTGTCAAAATTTCATTGTTTGAAGGGCATACTGATACATAGGCTGGACGTGTGGCTTGCTATAACTTGCGCACCAATCACCTTTGTCCCTGTTACTATGTCTATGTGAAATAACCTTTATTTATCCATATTTCCAGCTGAAATCCTATCTCTTCTTTGAGTACAAATTAAACTTTTGCACTGTCAGTTTATTTTTCCACAGAGCTAACACTGGTCTCAGTGCTAATGCGTGTAGTATTTAGTAATGTTAAATAAAAAAAAAAAAGTATTTGTGACACTTGTTAACAAACAGTAAGGTAGGATTTATTTAATGGGAACTATTGCCCCAGGTATTCAGGTGGCTACTACAATGAGGTTTTGTAGTAGGAGAGAATTATTTGACTCAACTCTGAATACAGGAAAAAGTGGCAGTTTGTAGCTTAGGAGCAGAGTAGGGGTCAGTGGATGGAAAATTGCCAAGAGGAAACATTAGGGGTAAGGATGTATTCTGTTAGACTTAAAGAATTTTTTTTTCCTGCTATAGGGCGCGTGCGCTCGCCAGACAGACAGAGAGAGACATGAGACATAGAGACAGAAAGCGAGAAATCACCCCCCAGGGGGGATGGTAACGCCGCAATCCCTTCTCCTCCATTCTCCTCTCGGGATCTTGGGCACGCAGGCACAAGCGCCCGGCGTGAGTTTTAAGCCACTGGGTCCGGGACGTGAGTCGCGGTCGACTACGTGGGAGTCCAGCGACATAGCTGTTACGCTAACTGCTGGTTCCCTTAAACAATTCTTAACAAAAAGTCAGGCCAGCACGATCACATATCACATGGAGAATGGTAAAGAATACAGGCCCAGGTGAGATATGGAAGAATGGAGGATTCACATTAAACTGATTTAGCAGGATCTTTGCTAATACTGGACACTGCTCAGATGAACATGGAAGTTCAAATGTCAGAACCTAGTTGAGAATATAGTTCAGAGGTGCTGGAGTAGATTTGATCAAGGAGAAAACTTTTGTCAGTTCTTTCTATTTTTTTTTAAATTATTGCTTCATAATTTTAATGTAACCATACGCATTGACATCGTCTACACTATTATACTAAAATTTCTTTTCTCTTTCTAAACACTATGATCTTTGTATCCAGTACTTTGTATGCAATGGTTTTCAATATTTTTAAATAAATAATTAAAAGGGAAAAACAAAACATGTTAATACTCCTTATTCTCTTTCATAGTTAAAAATAAAAGTGTAACCACAGTGTTATAAACTGTTAACTTGGTGTTGAAGTGGGTTTAAAGCTTATTTTTATGTTTTTGCTGCTTCTTTTACTTTTTAACTTTTCCCAATAGGTTTATGGTAACCAAAATATATATTACCTTAAAGAAAATTTTTATTATTACCTTGTAAAAAAACTATTCTAGGCCAGATATACATGGAAATTCAAGACATGATTTTGAAGCACTGTGACATTACAAGATTCAGTGACAGTTTTAAATGGAGTCTCTAAAGCAGTGCTAGCTTTTTTTTTTTTTTTTTAATTGGTAGCATATGTGGTAGCAACTACTAATTAGATAATTGGAAGCATATGGCAGCAATTACTGTCAATCAAATTATGTCATATCCCAGTAGGTAAAACACTACCTTCAGTGCAGAAATGTCTGCTGTGTATGTTCTCAATCTGATCAAGGGATTAATGAGAGCACTCTATGCTATCATTTGAGGCACTACCAATGAACAATGCTTAGAAGCAATCTATAACTCTAATTGAGGTTGTGGCTACAGCATGTGACAGGAGCTATGAATTGGCCCGTCCAATTTGCTGTGGCTCATTAAGACATCCACTCCTAGAGAATTGTGTAGACAGGTCACAACAAATCATACCGAGTGAATTGTTCAGCCAGGTAGAATTCTATTGTACAGATATGGCCCGAGGCCAGGTTTATGTATCACAAGAAAAATGCCCCTGATATAGTATATACAGTGTACCCTAGTTTTAGTTAGATTGTCAGATGCATCATGTTCTCTGGCAGCAATAGCTCATTAAGATCTATATCCAGAGAATAATGGAGCTCGTACTTACAATATGTCATGATTTCTATGGAAGCCCATAGACACACCACTATCAATCTGTTATGAGAAGGTAACTGAGTTTTTAGATCGAGTGTGGGAATAATGGGATTGCCCCCCAAAATTACCTTCATAGATGGTATGGCTATGGAACCTGTATTGCTGATCCTTTATTGGCCAAATTCCGCTTTCTACAATGCACACCAGGTTTTGTAGAAACATTCTAAGTCTGGCTGAAGAGATGACTAATTTAATATGCTGTAGGACTATCCAACCTCAAAGAGTACTTAGTTGTTCTTCTATGTTCAACAGCTATGTGGAGCCCTTTTATTTCAGTCTTCATTATTGCCAAAACATTATTGCTTATTTATATCCTTTTCTCTTTTTCCTTTGCTCTTCTAATGCCTATACCATCAGGGTTTTTTTTTTTTTTTTTTTTTTTTGTCAGTATCATAATGTGGATCTACTGTGTTAGAAACCCATAAAAATAAGAACTTAAACGAGATCTAAAAGATATACTTCCTTTGTTTCAAGAGATTGTCTTTCCTCATGTCAAGTCACATATAATGCTGTGAGACACCTATTTTAAAATTGTTTTAAAATTGTGCAACAACTTCTTGTAATGATTAATATTTTGTATGTGTTTAAATATGTAAAAAATATTGCTAAATATTATATTTTGCATGATTAATAGTAATAATAATATAAACTTTTAACAAACCTGGAATTTAAAGCTGCAAATATGCTTATGCTATAATTATTTTTGCCTTATACCATAAACATCTGCATGCACAGTTTCAGTTTCAATAAATCCATTCAAAAATAATTATTGAATATTTAATGGGTTTCAAGCCTTTCTAGGTCCTGTGTATTCATCCTAATACAGCAGACAGAAAAATGTTGCCCTCATGGAAATATGATTTAGTGCAGAAAAAGAGTAAGCAAAATGAATAAATTGTATAAGTGTTAAAGAGAAAGAAGCAGGGAGAGGGCTGAGGAGAGATAGGGGAACAGAATGGGGAAACCATTCAGTAATGACTTGAAGGAAGTGAAATTGAAGACCATACATAAAAGTTGAAGAGCTTCTGAAGGAGAAATTACAGGAGACAAATGCCCTGGGTGGTATTCCCGGTGCATACCAGGCTAATAAGGAAGTCATTATAGCTGAAGTGAGATGGAGAACAAAGAAGTAAGAAAAATGGTTACAGGGGTAATGAGAGTAAATTTCACAAGGCTTTGAAATTTATTATAAGAACTTCAATTTTACTCTGAGTGACACGAGAAGCCACTGAAGATTTCTGAGGAAGAGGGTGATGATCTGACTATACCTTAAACAAATTACTTAGCGGCCCTATTCATAATTAGACCGAAGACAAAAGGGGGATGGGATATCAGTTAGTGTGACAGTGCAAATATTCGAGCAGGATAGAAATTATGAAACTTAATTCTGGAGTTTTTTGAAGGTAAAGCTAATAGAATATGCTGTTCAACTGAACCTGAGTTGTAAATAAAGGGAAAGTAAAGGGGACTTTCTTTTCTTTCCTTTACTTCTTTTTATTTATTTTTTTTTTTTGTCAGAGAGAGAGACAGAGAGAGAGACAGAGAGAGAGACAGAGAGAATCCTTTGGAATTCTGGGCATGCACTCGCATATGTCCAGCATATCTTTCAAGCCCCCAGGGCCAATTTGAACTGTGGCATCTTGCTGCCTTATCCATAGATTGGATTGGCCCAAAAGGGACTTTGAGTTTTCCACTTGTAAAATTAAAAGCATGGAGTTTCCATGAGTGCAATATGGAAAACTGTACAAGAAGCAGTTTGGATTACTTTATGATTTATTTCACTTTTCTTTTTCTCAAATAGCGCATTTGCTTCCTGGTACAGCATAGAATGTTAAATGTAAGTGCTATTTTTAAGCTGACTCTGGGATCTACTTCCACAGAGACATGGTAAATATGTACTTACACATTGTGGAAAAGGGTTAACAAACATTTTGCTACTACTTGTTGCTATTGACAAGCTACATGATAAGGGAATTTGACTTTCGTTTTGCTCTCTACTTCAGTTTTCATGAGAACCCAATAAGGATAATACGCTAATGGTGTTACTAGTGATGAAGTGATAAAATACTGACAGAGAGTAGGAAAAACTGAAAATTGAAACTGAAGCTGTGACATTTCAAAACAGGCTGCAGTAGGGCACACAAAACATAAATGTACAAAATCAAAGCCATGACGTACACCACAGACTCTATTCTCAGACTCTTTTATCACCAGCTTGTTCAGACCTGTATATTCTAAGACAGTGCTAAAAACATAATGCGCTTACAATAGCTTTGTGCAAAGATTTGTTTTCTAAAGACAAGACCATTGACTGATCCAACTACATCCTAGTTTGCTAAAACTGAAAAATCCCTACCAAGACCATCCTGTTTGACAAACTTCATACCTCAAAATTCAGTAAGTACATTTTCTTTAACTTTCTCATTTTGTGATACCAATTTATCCTCATAATGCAGCAAACTCAAAAATCTTCAACTTTGGGGGACCAGCAGTTAGCATAATGGCTATGTCGCTGGACTCCCATGTAGTCAACTGCAGTTGGAATCCCGGACCCAGTGACTTAAACTCAAACCGGGCATGTGTGCATGCATGCCCAAGATCCTGAGAGGAGAATGGAGGAGAAGGGATTGTGGTGTGGCCATTCCCCCTGAGGGGTGATTTCTTGCTTTCTGCCTCTCTGTCTCTCTCTGTCTTTCTGGTGATCGCACATGCCCTATAGCAAAAACCTCTCAAAAACAACAACAACAACAAAAACAAACAAACAAACAAACAAACAAAAACTTCAATTTTTCTTTTTCTTTTATAACAATAGGTGTGTCAATGGTGGATTTTGGCAAATTTGCTCAAGATTATGACAGGTAAACTGCCCTTGGGCCAGTAAAACTATAACTGCTGCTGCTTGGGCTAGCAGATGGTGTGGAGATTCCTCAGATAAGAGACCTTAAGGCTCCCATTGACAAACTTGGGTAGCTGTCTTCTATCCTTTCGTGTAGACATCTACTTGCTGAGACCCTTTGCCGTAGATCAACATGTGGATGACAATAGTGGTATCAGAAGCTAATAAAATAGATGATATTTTAAAAGAATAAATGCAAATAAAAAAGTAGGTCTAAGGATTGAGGACTGGGACATTCCATGTCTAACGGGTTGAAGAGAAGAGAGGAGAAGAGCAAAGAATGATGGTAGAGAAAATACTGCCATGGGTTAGGTATGGTAATTCTGCATACCCAAGGCTGAATGAACAATGCTACAAGGTTGAGAGGGTAATACCTTTTGCCAGATAATCTTGATGAATCAAACAAGATAGAAATGAATATTGGATTTCACAACATAGGCATGCCTGTTGACCTTAATATGGGCACTTACGGTGAACTCTTATGAGTGAATATTGATTGGAGAGGGCTCCAGACAAAAGAGATAGGAAGGAATTAAAGCTGAACGTGCAGGCAGTGCTTTTGGTAAAGAAAAAATGAATTAAAAATATAAACAGAGAATAATGTGAGGACCTGTAAAACAGCCTCTGTATATGCTAGTGTTATGGTCCACCAGAGAGGAAAAATGATGGTGGTGCGAGAGGGAGTCAGGGAAATGAATGCTTTAGGTAGATGAGAAGGGGTGAGTACAAAGGGGGAATTCACCTCAGACAAAAGCAAGTAGTATTTATCTATAGGTATGTCTACTTAGAAACGCTTGAGGAAAATATTGAATTGGTGCTTTCTGTTGTTTTTATTGTTTTTGTAGTTTCTTAATTTACTAGAGAGTTCATGTACTCACTAGAGGGAGAAAAGGAACGTGAGAAAGGACTTCCCATGGGGTAGGGTCATGCCACAATTGCTTCTCCTCTATTTCCTCCCTACTTTCAGGATTTGGGTCACATGCCCAGCATGTTTCTCAAGAAACATGTTCTGAGACTTGAACCATGCAGTAGGCCTGTGGCATTTAGCCATTTAACCACAAGGCTACTGGCGGCCCCAGTCCTTTGTTTAAATTTCAGCACACTGAGTTTCTGTATATTTGTTTATTTAAATACTTATTTAGCACATGCCATACACTAAGAACTTTTTTAACTGCTGAGGGGAGAGCAGTAAACAAAACAGATCAAAAGCAACGCTTGCCTTCATGGTATGTCATTAAACCTACTAGGTTTGAAGTAACAAAATGGAGAATAAAAAATGTGCTAAACTTTTCATCTAATATCTTTTAAAAATGTTCTAGCATGATAACCTTGGTTATCTTTCTTGAAATTTCAGTCTATTTGTTCAAAAAAGAAGCATGAAAGGAATAGCTTGGGTAATGTTTCTTTAAAAAAAAAAAACAACTCCTTATTCAGCTGACAGGAATGATTGTGTCTGATAATCACTGTTTGCAGAGAACTGATGAGAATGTGTCAGCAGAGATTTGAGAAGGAACAGTGAACGCTTCCGGATCCTGTGTAAGTTTTCCTGTGACTGGCCAGGCAAAATCAATATAAAGTCTCTAGAGGCTTCTTTTCGTGTCCCATGGAAAAATAACTAACTTGGCAAATGCTATACTCAGTTACGTCTTTTCAGCATCAAAATCCATTGCAATGACTAGATGTGGCTTCTAACTAAAGCTTTGTGTAAAAGCCAATTCAGCATTTGTTACTTTAAATGTGTTCAAGAGAATCTTATTTAAAGCTACCATTTGAGGTACCAGTCACAATGTTCCCCACAAGATTTTGTTCATTGTTTATGCATGGCTTGTATATCTAAATCACCTCAGGGATCTAAGTATTTAATTCCAGAAAGATACAGGCTAAACAATTTGTTGTGACCTGTTTATCAGGGGGTGGGGGGAGAGACCTTTCCATCCATTGAAGGATGATGTTTTCTCTCTAAAAATACCTTTTTATTCCATGTATTTTTTGACATCATATCTCTCATCCAATTGTTTAATGTTTGTATTCATTATCCCATTTATTTCCTGTGATTCTTTGAGTTCCCATGGTTAGGTAATAAATGTCCTGTTTGGTAGGCTTAATTGAGAAGTTATTGAATCAGAATTTCCTGGTGGTGGGGAGCAAGTATCTTCATTTTAAACCAACACCCAGATCATTTGTACGTGCAATGAGGTTGAAACCCTAGACCATAGATCTTGTTAGCTCTCCCATTTAAGAAATGCTACACCTTCTTTGAGTGATTTTGCCCTTAAATTGAAGACTATGGAATGTTGTGGTGGTGGTCGATGTACATTGTGTTTTAAGTCTAAGTTTCTCAACTGAGGTGATGGAGGATTTTGTCACCCCTGGGACTATTGGCGATCAATACCTCGAGTCATTTTGGATTGTCGTGGATGGAGGGGAGATTTGTTAGTGCTTCCAGTGAGGAACCTAGTGATACTTCTGAAGATTCTAACTGCATATGGTAAGCCCACCTACAAAAGGACTCATCTGGACATAATATCAACAGCACTGAAAGTAAGAAAACCTGCTCTAAGGCAATGGAGTAGAACTGATGCCAATTTTGATGTGTTTATTTGTCTATACAACAAAGAGTTCATGTTTTGTTTTGTTTGTTTGTTTGTTTTTTTCCTAGAAACCCACAGGGTAATTCTGTCTGTAATCAGGAAAGTTCTACTCTTCAGGGAATGAGGCCGATCACTTCCAGTATTTTGATCTTCACCACACCCTGAGTAACATACAGGACACAATTCCTTTACAGAGGGGATAAGAGTGAAGTATGGTTCTAAAGGAGGCAACAAACGAAAACTTTGAATACCAAAACGGTGGATGGCATGAGACATTTCTTTAGATGTTATGGGCATAAAAGACATACTTATGGATAGAATCTTATCTTCACGATAATTTAAAAAAATAATAAGGAGAAACTGTAATGGCCAAGAAATAAACATGGCAGAACATTTTTTCTATTTGAACCGAAAATTCAAACAAGAATTCTTGGTCAATTTGTATGAAATTTTATTCTTTATATGAATGTTTTTGAAAATGTACAAAGGGCTTCAATATCATCTGGGATTTGGGAATAAAGCAGTGAAAAACACCACAGGGTAAAGTGCAGAAGAAAAGAACAATACGTTTGGTCATCATCATGCACTAGCACAGCCTTGGAAATCAATAATAAATTGGCATTCCACAAAGCATACTCAGGAGAGCGATTCCAGAGGAACTGAGAATCTTGTCTCCTTGGTACAGGAATTGTCTTCTGTAAAAAATAAATAAATAAGCAAAAGCAAAAGCATAGTAGAAATTCAACAAAAAGATACTGAAAGAGTTTACTTTCAATATGGAATGCTGTATTAGAAATTAGACATCCCTGATTATGAATGTTAAAAGAATTTCCAATCTGATGATAAATTAACAACAAATAAAAGTTTTGATGCTAGATATCTTTATATCTTTTCTAAAGATTATCTTTCTCAAATCTATAATTTATGATTATAATATGAAACATTGTATTAAAAAGTAAGTTGCCAGAAAGTGCACAGGAAACTATAGAACAACAAAAGTGTATCAGCCTCAAGTTTTTATCCTGTTAATTTCTATGTATACTCATTATTATTTATTGAATGCCTACCATGTGCCAGATTCCATATATATGCTAGGGATAAATTTAAAAAAATATTTTGTCATAGAACTTAAATTTAAGTAAGATGTAATATAATTTAAATAGCAAAGACACATCTAAAAGAAATTTTAAATAGATACTAAGGCTAATTATGGTGACTATTAGATATAACAGTTTCTTCGAAGAAGTGATACTAGACAAGTTGATTTATTTTCTACATATTTGTACAAATATAGTAAACAGTTTACCTTTTAAAACAAGGTTTCTGTAGATTACGCAATATTTTATTGGCTTAATGATGAACATAGTGTAACAATGCCATATTTTAAATGAACCCTTTTTTCAAATAATCAAACAATAGTTTGACATAAATTTTGAACTTAAATATGAAAGAATTTTATCATTGCTAAACACTCAAAAAAGTATATTAAATTTTCTCAAAATTGTTTACTATGCACATTTCCTTAGATAGATTGAAAGACAGATGGACATCAGGACCAGCAGTTGGCATAAGGGCTATGTCGTTGGTCTCCCATGTAGTCGACTGCGGTTCAAGTCCCAGACACAGTGGATTGAACTCACGCCTGCTGAGTGGGCGTGCATGTCTAAGATCCTGTGAGAAAAATGGAGGAGAAGGGATTGCTGCGTGGTCATCCCTCCCCCCAACCAAGGGGTGATTTTTCGCTGTCTCTCTGTTTCTCTCTGTCTTTCTAGCAAGTGCACCTGCCCTATAGCAAAAACCTCTTCAAAAGAAAAATAAATAAATAAATAAATAAAAAACAGATAGATCTGAAAAAAATTGCTCCATTTTTTTTAATTTACTTTATTTTTGTTTACTTGTGAGTTCAGCAGTTTTACATGTTTGTTGGGCATTTGTGTTTGTATACTTGTAAATGCATATTATATCAACTAATGTTCTTTAATGACTCCTTTTTTTTCTTTTTTTAAAAGGGAGAGGGAGAAAGTGAAAGAGCAAGCCAACATGTGAGAAAGCAGGCTGACTAAAACCACAATCAGCCATGTGGGTGCCCAGTGCCTTAACCACCACATCGCCTTCTGGCCCCTCTTAATGATATTTTAAAAATTACATTATGGAGACCAGCAGTTGGCGTAATGGCTATGTTGCTGGACTCCCATGTAGTTGACCGTGGTTTGAGTCCCAGACCTGGTGGCTTAAACTCACGCTGGGCATGTATATTTGTGTGTGTGTGTGTGTGTGTGTGTGTGTGTGCCCAAAATCCCGACAAGAGAATGGAGGAGAAGGGATTGCAGCGTGGCCATCCCCCCCTGGGGGGTGACTTCTCACTTTCTGTCTCTCTATCTCTGTCTTTCTGGCAAGTGCACGCACCCTATAGCATAAACCTCTCCTCCCCCCCCAAAAAAAAAGGAAAAAAGAAAAAAAAATTACAGTATGTAATAAGAATATTAAAATTTTGTTGGACCAGAAGATGGTGTAATGGTTATGTTGCTGGACTCTCACATAGCTGACTGTAGTTTGAGTGGCTTGGAACTCATGCTGAGCACATGTGCGTGCGTGCCTGAAATCCTGAGAGGAGACTGGAAGAGAGGCGATTGCGGCATGACCATCCCCAATGGGGGCTGATTTCTTGCCTTTTACCTCTCTATCTCTTTCTGTCTCTCTAGCAAGTGCAGTGACCTATAGCAAAATCTCTTTAGAAACAAAACAAACAAAAAAAAAACCCAGAATATTAAAATTGTGTTAGTTGGGGCCAGCAGGTGGCATGGTGTTATGGGTGCCAGACTTCCACATGGTTGACTGCTGTTCAAGTCCTGGACTGGCAGCTTGCTTTCTCACTTTCCCACTCTCTCTTTCTCTCTCTTACTCTGTCCCTCTCTGTTAAAATTAAAATAAATAAATAAATAAAGTCAAAGAAAATAATTCTTTGAAAACAATTTGTGTTAGTTGCCTGTATTACCACTATTTCTCATTACTTGTTTCTTTTCTGTGTGAAATATAACTATTACTTTCCAATCATTTGAACCACATACTTTAATCATGGGGCACTTTCAGAATTGAAAGAACAGCCTGACATTATTTTTAACCAATTATGATCAGAGTTGAGATTTTAAGACAAATTGAATTATGGGAAACCTGTAAATGAAACTGTGTGCTTGACACCTTCCCAACACTTCAAAGACTGTGAGGACATTACTGTTGGTATTAATGAAATTTTAATATTGTATAATGGGATGTCTCAGTAGTTGGAAGATCTCATTGAATAACTTACATCATTTCCCAAGTGCTGCATAGATAACATTATAAAATCACACATAGATAAAGGATCTGTCTATAAGACAGATCAGGGGCCTGGAGAATGGCCCGGAGCACTAATGTGCAGTGCCCTACCTGTGTCTGGATGCCACATGCCAACAGGAGGTTCACATCCCCGGAGCGCCTGAAAATAGACTATGTACTTGTGTAGGAGCCCAAGAACCTGAGGGGCTGGAGGTCTGGGGAAAGGTGATCATGGAGTAACAAGGTCCTGTTGCAGGTGTTTTCTATTTCTCTCTCTGTCTACAAGTATGCATGTGCTCCCTATTGCATTAAACAAGTGAAAGAGCAGGGGATTTTTTTTTTTGTTGTTGTTGTTGTTTTTTTTTTTTTTTTTGCTGGCTGACACAGTGTACTTTATTGATGGTTCGTGACAAGGAGAGCTCCTCAGCCCCTCCCTTCTGCAGGGGTCTGGGATGGAAACTGTCAAGGAGGGGAGCTTCTCAGTGTGGTGGGGACTGAGCGGGAGCAGGGCCTCCCCAGCAGCTGAGGGCCTCTTCCTCGTGCTCACGCTGGGGCTGGTGGTCGGGGGCTCTACTCCTTGGAGGCCATGTGGACCATGAGGTCCACCACCCTGTTGCTGTAGCCAAATTCATTGTCATACCAGGAGATGAGCTTGACAAAGTGGTCATTGAGGGCAATGCCAGCCCCAGCATCAAAGGTGGAGGAGTGGGCGTCGCTGTTGAAGTCGCAGGAGACGACCTGGTCCTCAGTGTAGCCCAGGATGCCCTTCAGGGGGCCCTGCGACGCCTGCTTCACCACCTTCTTGATGTCATCGTATTTGGCAGCTTTCTCCAGGCGGCAGGTCAGGTCCACGACCGACACGTTGGGGGTGGGGACGCGGAAGGCCATGCCGGTGAGCTTCCCGTTCAGCTCCGGGATGACCTTGCCCACAGCCTTGGCAGCCCCAGTGGATGCTGGGATGATGTTCTGGGCAGCCCCACGGCCATCACGCCACAACTTCCCCGAGGGGCCGTCCACGGTCTTCTGGGTGGCAGTGATGGCGTGCACTGTGGTCATGAGTCCCTCCACGATGCCGAAGTTGTCGTGAATGACCTTGGCCAGGGGGGCCAAGCAGTTGGTGGTGCAGGAGGCATTGCTGACAATCTTCAGGGAGTTTTCGTACTTCTCGTGGTTCACGCCCATCACAAACATGGGGGCGTCAGCGGAGGGGGCAGAGATGATGACCCTTTTGGCCCCACCCTTCAAGTGAGCCCCAGCCTTCTCCATGGTGGTGAAGACACCGGTGGACTCCACAACATACTCAGCACCAGCATCACCCCATTTGATGTTGGCGGGATCTCGCTCCTGGAAGATGGTGATGGGCTTCCCGTTGATGACAAGCTTCCCGTTCTCGGCCTTGACGGTGCCGTTGAACTTGCCGTGGGTGGAATCATACTGGAACATGTAGACCATGTAGTTCAAGTCAATGAAGGGGTCGTTGATGGCCACGACATCCACTTTGTTAGAGAGGAAGGCAGCCCTGGTGACCAGGCGCCCAATACGGCCAAATCCGTTTACTCCGACCTTCACCATCGTGTCTCCGGGACGCGGCTGGCACTGCACGGGAGGACGCGGCTGTCTGTCGAACGGGGAGGAGCAGAGAGCCCAGGGGATGTTATTTTAATGGAATAAGAAATGTTAATATAGTGACAGTTTCCAGAATACAACTCAGCTTTAAAAAACTATCATTTGTTGAATTGTGGTATACTATCAAAACAGAATATCAAAATCATATGAAAATGTGATTTAAATACTCTTCATTTTTTCCAAATATATATTTGTGAGACCATATTTTTATGGGTTTCCCTCAAAACAACATATACAAACAGATGAATGCAGCAGCTGATATAAAAATCCATCTATCATCTATTAAGCCAGACATTTGAAAATATTTACAAAAATGTTTGAAAATCACTCAGTTCTTTTGGAAAATATAGTTATTTTTCATACACATGGTGTACAAGACAGTGAATGTGATTTTAGCTTTGTGCTTTCTGTGAAGATCTCAAACTGCATAAAATTGGTGAAAAGTACCACTTCATTAAAAGGCTATGGGATACCTGTACTATTTATTCACCCATCACTCCTAACTTGTAAATATCAGAATTTCAAAAGTGAAATTAAAGAATCAACAATATATAGAACCTCTAACTAAGTAGGATATTTTGTTATGGAATGGGGACTGGGGATGAGAAACACCCATAGAATAAGGACAAAACAAAGAGGGTCATTGTATTGTTACCTGTAGGCTCAGTGCTTTCTACTCTGCAGTGTTTAATCAGTCCTCTCTGGTGTATGCAGAGTTCAGGAGAGAATCTGTCATTTATTTCCCAGGTCATGCCCCCTCCAGGAGGTTCATGAACTGCTTAGTGTGACTAAGTAGAGAAATGGAGCATAAGCACTGTCAATTGGAAAATGTCTGTGGCATCTAATAATAGTAATTAATAAAGAGTATATTACCCCCTTATTCCTATGATTTCTTTCTCTTTCCCTTCATTTTTCTAGTAATTCAATTTTATTTTTATTGCATTTTACAAAAACATGATTTGTGAAAACTGAAAATCAAAACAAAGAAAAAATGTATTTCTTCTTCCACGTAGAATATGAGAGACACCGTTCTGACGTACGGGGAGCAGCTGGTGACTGCGTTTCTTCTGAAAGGAATGACTAGAGCAGAAAGTGGAATCAAAGCAACAGGCAGCAGAGCAATAGGCAGCCTTTGGGTTTCTCCTTGATTGAGCAGAAGTAGCTGGACTTGAATCAGCCAGAGCAATTTATACACATTGTGACAAACAGGAAAATGGCATATCAGGATGGGAGGGCCCCAGTACCAAGGTCTGTGGGAGCACCTGGGGCAGAAGCTTTGGTGAGGATTGGTCACCGATAAACAGCTACAGAGGCTTCTCTGTCTTCAAGAGACTGTGCAGTGCAGTGACAAGTATTATAAACAAGAGGTTTTAAATTGAAGTCTTATTAAGTGATATTTGCTTGGATGATTATAAAAATGCTTAGATGATTTATTCTTTGATGTACTTGAGCAAACATTGCTGGGTTGAAAAAAAAAGTCAGCACAGATCCGGAGTATTTAAAATGTTTAGAAAATTTCCAAGTAAACGTTCAATTATTAACTATTTAATAATCCATTCCTGCAAGGCAAAAAGTTAGGAGACCTCAGAGGCACACTCATGTGTTGACATACCAGAGGGATAAATGGATTTAAGCCCCAAATTTCCAGATAAATCATCTGTTATTTTGGGGATAGTATAGAGTAGCCACTTACATTTCTTCCCATAGCTTTAAAGACATTTAAAATCTCCATAAGAACTGGTCTTGTGGCCCACTGGTTAAGAGAGCCAGGTTTCATGTGGCCTCAAATACTGGCCCCGGAGTCTTGAAAAACACATCAGGCATTATTTGTGTGTGCATACCTTAAATCCCAAGATGGAGAAATAGAGGAGAAGGTATTGCGACATGACCATGTCTCATTGAAGGGTGCTTTCTGCCTCTCTTTCTCTCTCTGGAAATTGCATGTGCCCTCTGAAATTAAAACAATAAATCAGATTCATTGTAGTGAAATGAGTTTAAGAATATGTCTTGGGAATATATTCTACTACTGTACCATAACCCTAGATTTTACAGAGGATAGAGATAGGGTGTTTCAAATGATGGAGAAAAAGCAGTGACAATGACTTTCAAGTTTTTGCTTCATTAGCTTCACATAGGTCTTAGAAAATTTCAACATTTTGATGTATTATAAGCAGAATATTAATATAATCAAGTATAGATATCTAAGGTTTAATAGAATAGCTCATTTGGGTACTGGCAGATGGCATAATGGTTACCTCATTGGACTTCCCCATGGCCAACCGCCGTTTAAGTCCCAGACCCAGAGCCTTGAAACTCATACCAGGTGCTTATGTGTTTGTGCCCAGAATTCCAAGAGGAGACAGTATTGTGGTATGGCCATCCCCCCTAGGGGGGGTGATTCCTAGCTTTCTGTCTCTCTGTATCTTTCTATCTCTCAGGCAAGCACGTATGCCCTATAGCAAAAATCTCTCAAAAGAACAAAAAAAAAAAAAAAATAATAGCTCATTTGATTAGAAACCAAGTCAATTTCTTTTTCTTTCACTTATTCTAGAGCTATGTTATAATTTCTCTTCCTAGGTGCATAGATGAAGTATGAATGGTGTCCCTACCCCCTTTCTTTCTTTTCTTTTCTTCTTATTTTTTTAAAACATTTTTCCTACAGGACACATCCTGGGTAGAGACAGACATAGAGATAGGAAAAGTGAAATATCACCCCTCAGGGGGAAGGGCCATGCCACCATCCATTCTCCTCTCACGATTTTGAGCATGCAAGCACATATGCCTGGCTTATTTTTTAAGCCACCAGGTCCAGGACTCAAACTGTGGAGTCAGCCAGATGGTAACCAGTGCCTTAACCATCAAGCAACCTATTGGCCCACCTCCATACTCGTTTTAACTGGTTAATAGTGAGGTAATTCATTAGAAAATATGTTGATGCCTCATTCTAACCTAATTGTTGTCAAGGTGCCAATGTTTTGGGAAGTAATGTCTAGTATGGTAAACCAAGATTTAAAAGAAAAAAAGATTCAGTGACATATTTCTGCGGATTATCCATACTTTTCCATGAAATAACATTCTGTACTATCATGACTGATCTTCCCGAGACATCGCCTGTCTGATTACTGCTAGGTTCCTACACCCATGCTTCTTACTAGGCTTTGACTAATTGGATCTTGTTACAGATCTAGTTATAGAACAAGTAACTATTTCTATTTCATTTTTTTAACTTTTATTATTTTTATTTTTTTAAAAATATTCGATCGCTATACATCATTTGGCCTGTAAAAAGAATTTACCCAACATGAAATACATCTTAAACCAGTTCAGTTGAGAATACTATACACATTATCATCAATAGGTAAAATACCATCTCTATGTCCCACAAATGTCTTGCCTCTATTTTTTTCTCCCTGATTTTCTTTCCTATACTCTTCCCTTCGCCCACCCTCCTTCCACACTGTCTCCAGCATCCATTACTATTTTCACTGCTTTTATGTCCCACTTCATTTTTGTAAAGTGCCACATTACCGCTGCTGAAATCTTTAATGAGTGCACTTTCTTGGATAAAATCTTGCACATTCATGGAAGGAATAGGCAGCCTACACTAGAAATATTTAGCAGTACGGATCATATTAAAACAGTATTACTATAAAAATAACTAAATAGAAAGACTCTAAAGAAGAGGTAGAGGGAGATGGTGAAGCATAGAATCATAGGTAAGGGGACTTCTCAGTTAATAGATTGGATAAAAAGGACCCTGTTGACTCAATATTCACTGTGCCTCTTGTCATTGAAGTTGCTGTCTAAGTTAGTGGTTCCTTCCTGTGCTGTTAGGGCTTACTATCCTGTAGCTATGTTTAAAACATAAACATTCTGCATTCTTCCTTAACCTATAGCTGATAAAAGTTTTCATAGTAAGATGAGCCACCCATGAAAAATTGCCACTAGAAATGGAAAGATTTCTCAGTTCAGGTTCAACTATTAAAAAGGTTAAGTTGAATGTCACTTGCAATAGCGATGAAATTAATGAATCTTTATTGTTTTCTGTCATGCTACTTTTTTTTTTTTGAGAGTTTTTTTTGCTATAGGGCGTGTGTGCTCGCCAGAAAGACAGAGAGTGACAGAGACAGAAAGTGAGAAATCACACCCCAAGGGGGATGCCCATGTCACAATCCCTTCTCTTCCATTCTCCTCTCAGGATCTTGGGCACGCATGCACACTTGCCCAGCGTGAGTTTAAGCCACCGCGGTCGAATACATGTGAGTTCAGCAACATAGCCATTGTGCTAACTGCTGGTCCCTGTCATGCTACTTGTAAAGAGACAGTGTAAGACTTGAAAACATGTGTGTGTCTCCAGGGCCCAGTTCAATTGCTGAGAATATTTATTCTCTACACAAGCAGGGACATATCCTGTCTTTTGCCTGCTGCTTTATGGGTTCTCAGTAATATTTGCCAATTAGTGCTTCCATTGCTAGTACTGCCACTAATTCTACAATACGAGAGGCCTGTGTGTTAAAATGGGCCACTTCGCATATGTCAAAATAAGGAGATAGTTCTCAGATCAAGGATTATGGGTACTTAATAATGTTCCCCAAAAGGGAGCTTGGCACTTTGCTTACAATAGGCTTTTTCATTATTGACAGTTTGAACCTAAAATAAGTTCCACACTAGAACACCTAGTGCCACCTGGTATCAGTTCTTTTACCACTGGCCCACTGCTTCACACTGGATCATAAGCCTCAATATTGTCTGGGTCGTGGCTAATTCTATGATATTTTTACTTCTCTGTCAATGTGTTCCTTGAAGCTATACCTGGACTCCTGTCCTTTCTTAAAAGGAATTCCTTTGTTTAGAATTGGCCTCTCTATGTATTATAAGGCTCATGCTCTTATTTCATGCTCTCTCCTCCATTGCCATCTTATAAGTATTATCTTCTCTGATCACCCTATGTAAACTAGAAATCTGACACAGGTCTTCTTATCCTGTTAACCCATGTTATTGTACTCAATAGCACTTGTAAAGTTACCGTTATAATATGCATTAATTTTACTACCTAATTATCCATTCTTCATCTCTCCTCTCACACAACACAAGCTCCAGAAGGACAGATATATCATCCATTTTGGAAGTGGTGTTGGGCATGTTATCGGGGCTCAATTGATAGGGCAGGATGAAGAAATGATCATCTGAGACAAGTTTCAAACTCCTTTCTGTGTTCTGTGTTTCTACATTGCAGTGAGAGTTGTCTAGAGAAATATACCTGCAAAAGTTGTGTGTAATCTTTTTATAAAAGTTTTCAAAACAGCAGTTTTCTTGAACACCAGTTTACCAAATAAAAATTACACTTGTAATCTGTTGTGGTTAGGATGTCTCTCCACAATCCGTGGGTTGAGATTTGATTGTGATGAGATTAAGACAGTGGAAACTTAATCTAATTATTCTATTAAAAGGTAGAAACTTTGGGAAATGGCTGAATCCTGGTGAGTTTATAAGGAGAGGAATGAGACAAGAAGGGAAGACACATGGACATTGACATACATTGCCCTGCTGTCTGCTATATCATGATGCAACAAGAAGTCCTTGAGAAGATGTGTCCCTGGACTTGACCTCCATACTGTGATCTGACTAAACCTCTATTCTATTAAGCGATTTTTTTTTTTTTTGGAGAGGATTTTAGTATAGGGCCTGTGCGCTCTCCAGAAAGAAGAGAGAGACAGAGAGATAAAAAGCGATAAATCACCCTCCCAGAGGGGATAGTCACACCACAATCCCTTCTCCTCCATTCTCCTCTCGAGATCTTGGGCGTGCACGCACACACGCCCAGCATGAGTTTAAGCCACCGGGTCCGGGACTCGAACTGTGATCGACTACATGGGAGTTCAGCGACAGCCTTTACACAAACTGTTGGTCCCTATTAAGTGATTTTCTATTAGTCACAACAGAATGGCTAGAACAGAACCCCTAAAAGCCAATTTTAAATGAATTCACATTTGTGAATATTAATTACCATTTTTATGTATGTTAAATGCTTTTAGTTTCATTGATATCAAAATCACTTGCAATCAAAAGTATTTTCTAAATCGAAGTTTTAAAAATAAGGTTATTAAAAATTTTGTTATAAAGTTTTCTATTTGAAAAATGTCCTTTTTTTTTTTTTACGAAGTATTTCATGGAAGACAGTTTTGTAATATCTTTAGGATATCAAGAAGATTCAAATATTTGGTTTTGTGAGGAAATATAATGGGCTGTCTTATTTCTAATATCTTACTTTTCAATGATCTGAATGAATAAAGGGGAGTAAAATAAACGTATAAAAGAAATTATTGGGCTGAGCCTATAGAACAGTGGTTAAGAACTGTGCGTTGGGGGGACCAGCAGTTAGCGTAATGGCTATGTCACTGGACTCCCACATAGTCGACAGCGGTTCGCGTCCCGGACCCGGCGGCTTAAACTCACGCCGGGCACATGTGTGTGCGTGCCCAAGATCCCGAGAGGAGAATGGAGGAGAAGGGATTGCGGCGTGGCCATCCCCCCTGGGGGGTGATTTCTCGCTTTCTGTCTCTCTGTCTCTCTCTGTCTGGCGAGTGCACACGCCCTATAGTGAAAACCTCTCCAAAAAAAAAAAAAAAAAAGAACTGTGCGTTGGGAAGATCTCACATGGTGAAAAACATGCTGGGCACATATGCATGTATGCCCAAAATCTTGACAGAAAGGAGAAATGGAGGAAAAGCATTGTGGTATGACCATGCCCTTTTGGGGGGTGCTTTCTCTTTATATTTCCTTTTCTGAACAGTGTACATATCTTCTGACAATTAAAACATAAATAGATTAAAAAGAGACACCTGTTTTAGCAAAAGGCCTTCCATGCAGCTGGCCACCTGCAACTGGAAGGCTTTGCAGCTGAGGCCCATGCCTCATCCCCTCCCCTACTTGCCTTTGAACTCTCAGGTGTGTTGCTTGGGAATTTGAAACTACCTTGTACCCTCCCCACCTCATCTAGATACCTGTTCCAGTGAGGGCCATGCTGTACAGCAGGCTGTCTATGACTGGAAGTCTGTGTGACTGAGACTCATGGCTCATCACATACTCCACTCAACTTTGAACTCTCAGGTGTGTTACTTGGGACTTTGAAATTACCTTGTGCCCTCCCTGCTCCATCCAGACACAGGTTCCTGCGAAGGGCCTTACCATATGGCAGATTGCCTGTGGCTGGAAGGCTGTGCAGCTGAGACCCATGACTCATCCCCTGCCCCAATCGCCTTTGAACTCTCAAGTGTGTTGCTTGGGACTTTGAGACACCCTTGTGCCCCTCCCTGCCCCATCTGGATATTCCTTCCTGCACAGAGAGACTGAGCTGCAAAGAGAATGTAGCTTATCCCCTACCACAGTCTCTGAATTCTAAGACTTCAGCATTCCCTCAATGACTTGGTGCACGATATCTTCTATTTTCCTGAATTAAAGCTCAGCAGCTCAGTCTCAGGCACACCACTTCTGTAGAAATGGGGAGGACTTTGAAACATCCAAGACCAGCGACAACAGTGCAGGTTGCTGGTGAGCATCAGAAAGATAGAACAGCAGAGAGATCACCAATCACCTACTTCCACATGCCTTTGATTGCTCAGAATTTACTTGAAGAATTTAGGAACGAATGTATACATCACCAGATGACTAGAAACAATCGCAGAGACATGTGAAATATGAGCAAACAACAACATGTCTCTTCTCCTCTTCCCCCAAGGGAAAACATCAAGTCTTCATCATCCACAGACAACACAATGGAACTTACGGAAATGTCAGGTAAACAATTCAGAATATTTACACCTAACTAAATAAGATGCAAGAGAAAAGAGACAACAGGCTCCAGGAGATGAGGAAGATAAAATAATAAGGGCATTGATAACATATTCCATGAAACCCTGGTAGAAAAGTTTTCAGACCTAGAGAGGTATTCAAATATCTAGACCCAAGAAATACAAAGGACCCCAAATAGAATCAACCCAAGAAAGTCTTCTCCAAGACACATCATAGCCAGATTGGCCAAAACCACAGACAAAGACAAGATACTAAAATTGGCAAGAGAGAAACAGCAAGTTACATACAAGAATTATCCCATCAGGCTAATATCAGATCACTGTTGTAAACAAAACAGGCAAAAAATTAATTAGAAAAAATAGTCAAAGTGTTAAATAAAAAACAATTTCAACCAATATTACTATACCTGGCAAGATTATCCTTCATATGGAAATAAATGATAAAAAACATTCTCAAGTAAAGAAAACCTGAAAGAAGGTTTTACCAACTCCAGACCAGCTCTTTAAAAACTTCTGAAGGGAGTGCTATACCAATAAAACTAAAGTCAGAAAACAGATATATGAGAACAAAAACTACCAAGAAAATGGCTCATTTCATGATAGGAACATGTCCATGAATATCGATAATAACATAGATCATTAATGGATTAAATTCTCCAATCAAGAGACACAGATTGGATGAATGAATAAAAAGAAAAAAAATAAATAAAAAACAGAAAACAGAAACCCTCTGTCTGCTATCTACAAGAGATGCACCTTATGGATTAAGACATACATAGAGCCCCAGTGAAAGACTGGAAAAGTTATTCCATGAAAACAGAAATATAAAAAGGGCTGGATTCATGATACTTATTTCAGATAAAATAGGCTTTAAGACAAAAATATAAGAAGAGACAAAGAAGGGCATTCTATAGTAGTGACAAGGCTAATTCTTCAAGAAGATATAATGCTTATAAATATCTGTGCACCCAACTCAGGAACACCTAAATACGTAAAGGCAAGACTGCTAGAGTTACAAGGAAAGATAGGTTGTAACACTCTAATTGTTGTGATCTCAATACCCTACTATGTCCTTTAGACAGATCTTCAAGACAAAAAAAAGCAGAGATACAAGACCTAAATGATACTATAAATTGACATCTATAGAACTTTCCACCCTAAGACCACAAATATACATTTTTCTCACACCTGCAAGTATGCTTTTCAAAAATTGACCAGATGATAGGGCATAAATCAAGCTTTTACAGATTCAAAGGCATAGAAAATGTATCCAGCATCTTCTCTGACCATGATGGAATTAAACTTGATATTAATTTTAGGAAAAATCTTCAAAAATACATAAACACATGGAAACTAAACAAACTACTTCTGAATCACTTCTCAACTACTGAAGAAATGAAGTCTAAAATAAAAAAAAAATTATGGAAACAAATGGTAATGAGTATATGACTTTCCATAATCTATGGGACACTGCAAAATAGTCATAAGAGGGATGCATAGCAATTAGTGTGCAAAAGTTAAAGATGGAAAGATGACAAATAGACAACCTAACATCATGCCTCGAGGAATTGAAAAAACAAACAAACAATAAAAACTGAAAAAAAATGTCAGTTGAAAAGAAAGAAATATTCAAGCAGAAATAAATGAAATGGAAAATAAAAGAACTATACAGAAAATAAATAAAAGCTAAAGCTGGTTCTTTAAAAAGATTAGCAAGATGTACATACCATTAGCTAGACTGATAAAAAAGAAGAGAGAAACCTGATAAATATGTAATGAAACAGGCAAGATCATAACAGACACAATAGAACTAGAAAACATCATTAAAGGTTAGTATGAGTGACAATATGCCACAAACAAAGGAAAATGGAGGAGATGGACAAATTCCTGGGTGCACATAATTTACCATGATTTAATCAGGAGGACATGAATGCCTGAATAGACCCATCTATAAAAAGTCATGAGATTGAATCAGTAATAAATAACCTCCTGACAAAGAAAAGCCCAGGTCCTAATGGCTTCACTTCTGAATTCTACATTTCTATATACAAACAGGCAGACTAAGATAGAGCTGAAGGAAGGAAGGCAATCTCACAAAAACATTTTATGAAGCCTCCATTATCCTCATTCTCAAAAGGGATAAAGACATGACAAAAAATGAAAACTACAGAAAAATATCTCTGATGAATATATATAATAAAATTCTTGAAAAGATACTTGCAAATAGTATCCAACAACATATAACAAAGATTATTCAACACAACCAGGCAGGCTTTATTTTAAGGATACAAGGGTGGCTCAACATATGCAAGACCATAAAGATAATACACCATATTAACAGAAAGAAAGATAAAAACCATATGATCATTTCAATCAATGCAGAGAAAGCATTCAACAAAATACAACATCCTTTTATGATTAAGACTCTTAGTAAGATTGCTATAGAAGCGTCAATTCTCAACATAATAAAAGTCATATATGAAAAACATATAGCTAACATTACACTGAATGGGGAAAAGCTTTTGGTACCAGACAAGGCTGCCCACTTACTCTATTCCTTTTCAATATACTGCTGGATGTCTTAGCAACACAATAAGAAAAGAAATAATATAAAAAGCATTCAAATAGGCAAAGAGTTGAAAATATTTGCAAATGACATGATGGTATACATAGAAGACCCAAGGTTTTTCATAAAAACTCCTTGAAGTAATAGATGAATACAGTAAAGTGGCATGAAACAAAATCAACATCCAAAAATATATATCATTTTTATAGACAAACAACAGGCAGACTGAGATAGAACTGAAGAAGGAATCCCTTCTACTATAGCCACAAAATGTATAAAATACCTAGGGATAAACCTAACTAAGAAAGTCAAAGACCTTTACAAAGAAAACAATAAAAATCTGAAAAAAAAATTTACACAAAAAAATGGAAAGACATCCCATGTTTGTGGATAGAAGAATTAATATAATCAAAATGGCAATTCTAACCAAATGAATTTGCATACTTAATGAATTCCAGTCCAATTACCAGAGACATTATTCACAGATCTAGAAAAGACAATCTTAGAGCTTATCTGGAATCATAAAAGACCTTGTATTGCCAAAGCAATCCTGCACAAGAAGAGTGAACTGGGCAGCATCTCACTCCTTACCCCCAATATAGAATAAAGCTGTGATAATTAAAACAGTATGTTATTGGCACAAAAATAGACAGATGGATCCCAGAAATGAACCTCAAAACATACAGCCAATTTATTTTGACAACAAATACCAATAAATCCAGTGGGAAAAGGAAAATCTCTTTAGCAAATGGTACTGGAGAAACTGGGTATCCACCTGCAGAAAGATCAAGCTGGACCCCCATCTTTCACCATTAACAAAAAATCAACTCAAAATGTACCAAAGATCTGAACCTAAGACCTCAAACTATAAGACTACTGGTGGAAAACACTATGGAAACTCTGGGAGATATAGAGGTAGGCAAAGACTTCTTTTTTTTTTTTTTTTTTTTTTTTTTTTTTTTTTTAAGAGGTTTTTGCTATAGGACACGTGCTCTCGCCAGACAGAGAGAGAGAGACAGAGAGACAGAAAGTGAGAAATCACCCCCCGGGGGGATGACCACGCCGCAATCCCTTCTCCTCAATTCTTCTCTCGGGATCTTGGGCACACACACACACGTGCTCGGTGTGAGTTTTAAGCCACTGGGTCCATGACGCGAACCACGGTCATCTACGTGGGAGTCCAGTGACATAGCCATTACGCTAACTGCTGGTCCCAAGACTTCTTAATAGTAAGACTCCCAAAGCATGGGCAATAATCCCTAAAATAGACAAGTAAGACTATATTAGATTAAGAAGTTTCTGCAAAGCAAAGGACACAGTAATTATTGTGAACTGACAACCCTCAGAATGGGAGAATGTGAGAATGTAAAATAGGCCTCAAACAAGGGATTGATAACCAGAATACACAGGGAACTCAAGTGACTTACCCCCCAAAAAAATGTCTAATCCAATTAAAAGATGGGAAAATAAGCTGAACAAAAATATATCTACGGAAGACATACAGCCAAAAAGCGTAAGAGGAAATGCTCAACATCCTTCACCATAAGGGAGATGCAGATTAAAACCACAATGAGATACCACTTAAACTCTGTCAGAATGGCAAAGATTAAAAATACAAAAAGTGTTAAGTGTTGGCAGGGATGTGATGAAAGGAGAACTCTACTACACTGTTGGTGGGAATGTAAACTGGTTCAGCCACAGTGGAAAACAATATGGAGGGTCCTCAAAGATCTACAAATAGGACTACCATTTGATCCAGCAATCCCACTTCTGGATATCTACCCAAAGGACAGGAGAACACTCACTCAGAAGAGCACTAGCACATCAATGTTTACTGCAGCACTATTCATGATCGCTAAGGCATGGAGCCAACCTAAATGTCCACAAACTGATGCATGGATGGAAAGAGTGTGGTACATATATTCTATGGAATACTACTCAGCCATAAAAAATAACAAGACCCTGGCATTTGATAGAAAGTGGTCAAATATGGAAGATCTATTGCTGAGTGAAGCAAACCAGGATATGAAAGAAAGATACTGTATGTATCCACTTAATATATATTGACTGTCTGCACTCTATGGTACAGATTGAAAGATTAGAAGATATAAAAGCAAAAAAAATTGTTATGGAAGCTGGAGACAGTGTGGACGAAGGGTAGGAGAAGTTTATAGGGAAGGAAATTGTGGAGAAAAAATAGAGAGGCAAGACATTTGTGGGACACAGAAATGGTTTATTACCTGTTGATGAGAATGTGTACAGTATTTCAACTAGA